>PVJC01003086.1:0-73387 GCA_004026665.1 Murina feae
GCATCAGCCACCACCTGCCCAGCCCACTCTGCTGCCCGCTGGTTTCCATGATTCACCCGCTGCTCTCTCCGAGGCTCCCGGCCGCCATCTTGCCTGGGCTAATTTGCATACAGCCACTCTGATTGGCTGGTGGGCGTGGCTTACCCTGTCTCGGAGAAACGGTTAATTTTACTATTTCGCTTTTATTAGTTTAGACTAGAGCCCTGATGCACAAAATTCCTGCGAGGGGCTCAGCCCTCGCAACTGCGACTTTGTCCGGAAGGTTGTCCAGAAGGACATCCAGAAGGTTGTTTGGCAGTCCAGTCTAATTAGCATATTATGCTTTTATTATTATAGATATTTGTTTTTTTTTAATCCTTGCCAAAGATATTTTCCCATTTATTTTATTTTATTATTATTATTTTTTTTTTACAGAGAGTGGAAGGAAGTAGTAGAGGAGTGGAGGGAGGGGAAAAGGAAGGGAGAGAGAGAGAGAGGTCTGTGAGAGAGACACATCAATTGGTTGCCTCCTGCAGGTATGCTGACGAGGGCCAGGGATTGAACCCGCAACCTAGGTTCCTGCCCTTGACCAGGAATTGATCCCATGATCTTTTGGTGCTGAACAACGCTCTAACCACTGCACTACCAGCCAGTGCTATTATGTATATTTTAACACACACACACACACACACATACAGGGCCCCACTGCTACTTACTCTCTGTCCAGAATATTCCACAAAATGTTTAACAATATCATCTAATCTAGGACTTTGCCAGCACCTGGGTTTCCTCAAAGAGCTCCCAAGGTTTCCTGAGTATTACTGCCATCAGTATGGCAAATAAAAAATATCTATATAATAAAAGCATAATATGCTAATTAGACCAGACGTCCTTCCTTTTGGACAAAGCTGTGGTGGTCAGGGGCAGAGGCAGAGGTGGCAGAAGCCCTGGCCACTGCAGCAGGGGTCAAGGCCTTTGCACACATTTCGTGCATTGGGCTTCTAGTATATGTGTGTGTGTGTGTGTGTATCTATATATCCTATATAATAAAAGGCTAATATGCAAATCAACTGAATGGTGAAATGACCAGTCACTATGACGTGCACTGACCACCAGGGGGCAGGTGCTCCATGAAGGAGCTGCCCCCTGGTGGTCAGTGTGTTCCCACAGGAGGAGTGCCACTCAGCCAGAAGCCCTGAGTTGAGCTCATGGCTAGCGACTGCAGCAGTGGTGGTGGGAGCCTCTCCCGCCTCTGTGTCGGTTGGACATCCCCTGAGGGCTCCAGGACTGTGAGAGGGCATAGGCCAGGCTAAGGGGGACTCGCCCTCGCCAGTACATGAATTTGGTGCACTGGGCCTCTAAAATATAGATATAGATATATCTATCTATATCTGTATCTATAGCTATATCTATATCTATAATAATAAAAGCATAATATGCAATTGACTGAACAGCCAAACAGCAGAATGACCATCCAGACGATTGATTACTCTGACACGCACTGTCATCAGGCCAGCCAAGGTGGGTGTGATGCAATTGGTCGGAAGGCCCTCGCCATCGCCTCACGATCTCGCCACAGAGGAAGGCCCAGGCAACTGGCTGGCAGGGCGATCAACCGAAGGGGAAGGGGGTGGTGGTGGTGGATGCAGGCAGTGTCAGGCCAAGGCGAGTGCGGGCAGGGGTGCTGGCAGCCAGAGGGAAGCCTGGGTGCTGGTAGCCAGAGAGAAGCTGGTGCCAGCAGCCGGGATTATGCTTGCATGAATTTCGTGCATTGGGTCTCTCTCTCTCTCTCTCTCTCTCTCTCTCTCTCTCTCTCTATATATATATATATATATATATATATATATATATATATATATACATTCCTATGTCTCTGTCTGTTTCTCCAGAAACTTGACAATAATATGTAGCTACTTAGAGTCCAGGGATGCAGAAAGGCTTAAAATGAGTGTATAACATTTGGAGTTATCCTGAGTTGGCATCCACTTCCCTGTGCCCTCATTAAGTGGTACCTAAAATAACCAGCAAGATCATTAACTGGCTTACTCTAATCCTTCTAGATTGTTAGATTTAATCTAGAATTAGAACAATATAACCCCAATTAACTGCTGCTAGTTTGGAATATCCTTTTCTGATTGACTATGTCTTTTTCCTGTTTATCTGTTAGCCCACCACAGCCTTCTGACCCCAGGCTCCGGAATGGATCAGCCCTCCTACTCACTCCCTCTTGCATACACCATGTCTCCATGGAAACTGCTTGTCAGACCCTGTTGGCTGCAGGTTCTGAAGCCCTCTCATCTGCAGCCTCAGTCCTGTACAGATTCAGTCTTAATCAGCCAGGCTTCTTAGCAGAGGCCTGTGTTAGGAGCTCCATCCTCTCAGCTGGTGGGGTCTGGAATTGTTTTTAGGGCTCCTTTAGGATACACCTGGAGAGTCCCCAATGCCACTGAGCTTCCCTGAGCTTCCATCACTGATATTCAAGCCAATGGCAGGGTCACGGCTCTGTTATGGTTTAGGCCCATGTTATTTCCATCTTCAGTAATTGCAAGGTCCTCTTACTTCAACGCTCTCTTTCCTTGTATCCAATCTCCCCATTACAACCAGTGAGAAAATTTCCTTGAAAAACAGATCTGACACATCCTTCCCCCACAGTCAGTTAGTGGTTCTCACGGTCCTAGGACCCTCTTGCATGACATATAAGATTGTACCCTTATAATCTGACCCCTGCTCATGTCTCCAGGACTATCTCTTGCCCCTTTGCTGCACAGTCTGATCTCAGCCACACCAAACCTCATTTCTCCTCCAATGAGCCACCTATTCTCTCTTTTCTCTGACTTTGCATTGCTTTCTCCTCCACCTGGAGTGTCTTGCCTCCTCCCTCTCTATATAAGTCTTTCAAAAATTCTTGAGGAAACGTCCCTGCCTCTTGAATCATAAGTCTCTCTTCCAAGTCCTCCTACAGCTCCTTTGTTTACTCCCTTTCTGCTGAACTATCAACTCCCTGAGGGCAGAGTGTGCCCACCTCTAGCTCAGTGCCTAGCATATTCACTCAAATGTCTGCTATACAAGTGAAAGAATGAAGAATAAGCTTCTGAAATAAAAATGTCATCGCAGCCCTCCTCTCATTGTCCAGGGAAGATTCCTTTCTCACTGGTTATGCAACCTCACTCAGGCTGCTTTTCTTAGTGGAGTCCAAGATTTGGAACCATGGTAAGAGGAGAACATGACAGATAATCTCAAGAGTAGATAAGGTCCTTCAGGAGGGTTTTTTTTTTTTTTTTTTTTTTTGCAGGGGGAAAGGAAGTAGTAAGAGACATATATTCCTAGATAAAGAACTAAATCAAAGAGGAAGTAGGATGTATAAGGACCCTTTCCCCAGAGATTTCAATGGAGTACCTGGGACAGAAGCCAGAAGAAGAAAGACCTCTCACAGAGGCAGGTGCTCACCCCTGTGTGTACTTGGAAGGATATACCTTCAGCTTTCGAGCTTCAGTCCTGTTCCAGTCACTTTTTCCTAAACCAACACAGCTCTCATCTTCCAGAAATGAGAAATCAACCAACTTTTTATATGGACTTAGATAAGAATAAGAAGAATAAATTTTGCCTCAAACTCAGTTCCTTTGCTACCCGAGTAAGACTTATACAGACATGGAGGAGAAAGAACTCCAGTACAGACGTCAGCAAAGCAAGGGCACAATCTAACTTTCTCTCCTGCAGTGAGAAAGCAAAAGATCCATTAGATGAGAAAATGTATATGAAAGCACTTAGCACTATGCTTGGCAAATGAATGGGATTCAATAGAATTGACTTTTTTTTAAATCTATGCTCAGTATAGGAACCCATAGGGCAGTTTTGTGTATAGGAAAAATAGTGGAGGAATAGTATCTACCTGAATGACAGTTAAAATGTTGCTATTAGAGTTTTTTTCCTTTGACTCCATTAAAAAACAATGAGAGGCAAACACATTGTTTTCAGAACTTTCTATTTTACTATTAATGTTTGAATATCCAATATAATAAAAGGCTAATATGCAAATTGTCCCCTTGACTGGGAGTTTGATCAGGAGTTCAACCAGGGGCGGAGCTGGCCAGTCAACTACCCTTGGCCCCTCCCCCTGGCTGGCTCTGTCCCTGATTGGCTTCTCCCCCACCCTGATTGGGGCAGGCTGGCTGGACCCCACCCATGCACGATTTCGTGCACCGAGGCTCTAGTAACATATAATTTTTAACAGGCAGTGGAGAGAACTTAAAGGCATTAAACATATAGCTAGGGAGGAAAGTGTAAATTTTCTATTCTCAAAACTAGACAAACCTATCAGTCTAAATTGGAAAAGTATTACTCCTAACATCTACCACATAAATAAATAATTTTAACAAGTATAAAATTCTAGTAGAGATGAGGAAGCAAATATAGAAACCACCCAGTCAGTGTGGCTCAAGAGGTCATGGTTTGATTCCCAAACAGGGCACAAGCATTGTGGGCTTGAAACCCAGTAGGGAGCACGTAGGAGGCAGCCAATCAATGTTTCTTATCATTGATGTTTCTATCTCTCTCTCTCTCTATCCCTTCTTATCTGAAATCAATAAAAAATATATTTTTTAAAAATGTAGAAACCAAGGAACAACCAGGTCATTTGCCTCAGTGCTGAGGAGGTTATTTACTTACGTATTTATTTATTTTGTTAATCCTTTCCAACATCCAATGGATATTTTTTTCCATTGACTTTTAGAGAGAGTGGAAGTGAGAGAGAGAGAGAAAAAGGAACATTGATGTGAGAGATACACATCAATTGGTTGCCTCCCACATGGCCCCATCTGGGGCTGGGAATCAAACTTGCAAGGTATGTGCCCTTGACTGGGAATCGAACCTGTGACCCTTCGGTACACTGGCTGACACTCTAACCACTGAGTAACATCGGCTAGGGCATGAGGAGGTTTTTTTACCTGGACATGTTAGGAGTGATAGGAGATTCATCTGGTGAAAGGCAGTTGAGGAGGCAAAAGGAATACAGAAATCATAAGCACTTTTATGCATATCACTCTGCTTTATGTATGTTAATACTACCAAAACCTAGACCAGCACTAAAAGTTCTTAAAACAAAATGAGTACTTGTTAACACCAGTGGATGGTGTCCCACTCTAGAGTCAATAACTCTATCAGGTTAATATAAGCTCTGAAAACAGAGTATTTGCTGAGCACTGTCCCACATGTACTTTCTTTTTATGCTCGACAGTTCTCTGAGATATGCAGTCTTTACCGCCTCCATTTACAGAAAAGGAATATATCACAAGTAAAGGGACTTACTCAGATTAGCAAGAAAATTAATGTTAGACTAAGGTTCCTAAGTCCAAAATTCACAGACAAAAGTAAAAGACGAAGAAGAATCTTTATGGGGGGAAATATTTTCCTCAGTATTTAACAAAGCATTATTATAACTCAGTAAAATACAAAGACTCCCAACAGAAAAATTCGTGAAGGATACGAACTAACACCAAAAGGAGATCTCTGTAGCAATCAAAGAAAGGCTCTGTCTAAAATGTGAGTTCAGCGTTCTCTGGTAAAATGGCCTAGATTGGACTTCACAGCCAGGTTGAAGATAAATGAGCCTTTTTCCTTGACCTAATCCCAAACCTGAATCTTGCAATTTTAACACCCTCCACAGGGAGTGAAGATGTGAAAAAGCCAAGAGCATTGGGAAGAATAGGTCAGCATTGTCTGAGCTTCCAGGATAAAATATCAGCAGCTGAGGCAGAGGAACGCATAGGGCAGTATCACAGAGCCTGTGGGTCCGCTGGTGTTCCTCTGGGACAGAGTTAAGCTGTGTCTGGCTCTGTGCAGAGCTTCTGCAGTCTTGCTACTCCAAGGGTGGTTCGTGGCAGCACTGAGGACATCCCCAGGGAGCTTAGAGAAACGTAGAACCTCAAGCTCCCACCCCAGGCCTCCTGAACCAGAATCTGCATTTGAGCAAGCGTCCAGGGGATACCATGCACCGTGAAGCTTGGGGAACACGGCCCTAGGGGCCGGGCTCTGGGTGTGCTCATTGTAAGTGCTGGGTGAATGGCTGCTGATTGAAAGACAGGATGATCTCTGAGGTCCCTTTCAAAGAAACTCATCTGACTTGCTGAAAACTCGTCACCATCCAGCCCAGATTAATGAATTAATAACAGTGCTTTGGTATTGATATATTCCACAGGGAATTTAGTTTCCCATTAATATCATTTCACCAGGCTCCTCCATATGCCCAGGAGGCACCAACGAGGCATAAATCCTTTTCCTTGTCCTTTCTCGTCCACCTCTCACAAACAGGCAAGCACTGGGAATGTAAAATAAATGAGCAGAAATTAGAATAACAAATCTGAAAAGGCTGGAGAAAGGAGTGCTCGCCAGTGGAAGGACTTTGCTCTTCACCAGACTTTCCACAGAGAGCGGGTCTATGAGCTTTCACCTTGGACCATGCAGGTGCGCAATGTGGAGGGGAAATTAAGGGGGCGGCAGGGGAGAAGAGAGAAGGAAGAGAAAGAAGGGACCGAGAATCAAGGACCCCTTTGATGTCCTATAAGCTGACAAGGCAGACACACCAAATTGGGCCATTAAAATGCTTCTGAAGCAACTGTATGCACCACCATCATCGTCGTCATTATCATCATCACATTTTAATTCTCTTTGCTGTCTGCCAACCTCTTTACTGACCAGACCATCTTAGGAAGGACCCAGCCCCAGCTTCAAGGTTTGCCTCAGACCTTAGGCTGCCAGCAAACTAGTTACAAGAAGGGAGACAAAAGGAATCCAAAGGACGGGAGAGGCATTCTGAGTTCCGCTAATGAGTGAGGTGACTCACGCCTGACTCAGACAAAGGAAAAGAAGCCTGGGAGAGGGGAGGCGGTGGGGGGGCAGACCTCAAAGGAGCCCTGCAGAAATGTACCAATAGGAGCTAGGAGTCCAGGGACGCGGTGTTATTTAGAGAATTGTCTCAGCTCTGGCGTTGGAGGGAGAAGGGGATCCTGAAAACACAGGGAGAAAATCGTAGTTGAGACCAGAAACTGAGTTGTGAATCCGTAACCTTCTGTGCTCTCACAAACGTGTAACATTCTCTGGTGACATCGCCCTGATCATTGGCAAATCTCCGAATGCTAACTCAGTGGGAATCCATTGTCGTCAGGTCCCCGGAGAGGAGAGGTAGGCAAATCAGGCACCACCCTCTAACAATCTCAATTAGAAAAATGAGCCTCTTTTGACTTCAGCATTTTTTTACATTTGGAGAACAGTGTGGTCCAACTTGTGCATATAGAGAGACCATTAAAATGTTTGAGCATATGGCTGAAGCATCTTCCCTCAGACTAATGGCTAATTGAAGAGTTGAGTTTTTTTTTTGTTTTTTTTTTAAATTTATCTTTATTGTTTAGATTATTACAGTTGTTCCTCTATTTTTCCCCCATAGCTCCCCTCCTCCCATTTCCCACCCCAAGGAGTTGAGTTTGAAGATCGCGGGGTCACACGTTGTTACCAAGGTTGGCAACGGCATTGTCCTACAAAGACTGTAGCAAAATGATATGACTGCTCCGCCACACACTGTATCTAGGCCCCCTGAAGAGCATGCGTTCGTGAGATGGCTGGGTGTCCCTATAGACTGCCTGTGCGAAACAGCTTTTCTCTGTGTGCTAAATAACCTGCACGGAGATCAAAGCCAGGACCTCAGCCTCATTAAGACAATGCAAACCAACTGAGCTATCTAAAAATAATTTTGGTTGATTACATATTTATATGTTGATTTGATGACTATCAAATTACTCACCGGAATGGCAGGCACCGGGTGGTGGAAAGACAGGGGTTCTTTGGCAGCTTATGCACCTGTGAACTTTCATAGAGATGAAAAATAATTTGCTCCCAAAGCAAAAGTGTTTCAACTTTGCCTGCCCCCAACAGACAGCAATCCCAGTTGGACAGGTTTTTTTAGCCTTGGCCAACCAGTTTTATATTACGCGCAGGTTTGCTGTATTTAATTTAGGGTGTTTTGCAGCATTATTAACCCCAGTATGTCTGATCATTGCAAAAGCAATGAGAATGTTGAATGTGCTATTGAGAAGGAGGCTTATGATTAGAATGCAAATAAAGTTGAATGTGGTAAAAAAAGAAAATCACCGGTGCTGCATGTGAGTGAGAGATGGGTGATTAGTCAAGAAGGGAGGTCCCCAAAGACAAGCTGAGACTCAAAACACGTGAAAAAACACTGGCTGGGTCAATGGGTATGAACGGCAATCAGCAAGAAATAAGGAAAGGGCATCCAATAAATGGAAATAATTTGGAGTGTGTGATTAGAAAAATGACACCGGCTTTGAATGCCTATAATCCAAACATTAATTGAGGGGAGGCCTAAAAATATGTTCAAGCATTTAAAAGCCAGGTGTCGTAAAAGCTCTCATTCTGAAACCTTTGCTGAGCCACACTGATAGTTCCATAGATTCAAAGTCGGTCGGGTCTATGCAATGTTAAATTGCCTATGAGAGCTGCTGAGGGTTCTTTATGGAACCTGGCAAAGCCCACCAAGGGCTGCCCTGACCGATGTTCTATTTTTGATCACGCAGCTCAGTAGAATGGCTCTTGCTATCTAGTTTTAAGGCTTTCAAGGACCATCCAACCTTTTTTGGTGGAAATGTGTCTTTCTAAACTTAAGTCACTCTTGGCCAGCTTTGTCTAAGTTTTCAGACTGTCAGAAATGTAAATGTACATGTACATTTCTCTATATTTTCTTTGAATCATGCTTTTTTTATTTAACATTGGGTAGTGGAATTTTTCTTTATGTTTTAGCTAATTCTTTTGCATGGTATTTTAATGGCGGCTTGGTATTCTACTTTCTTACTATGTTGTGCGATCCACTTTTAGCTGAATTCTCAAGAATGTTAATATTCATATTATTTAAAGTAAGTTGTTATGCTTTTCTGGATATTTCATTAGGATAAATTGAATGAAGCTGCTATAACATGTTTAAAGTTTTAATATATTTTCAAACTTTCCTTCCGAAAGGTATTACCAACTGAAATCCCTTCCCTTTCAGAAAAATATCAATGTTCCTATTTTCATGTACCTTTGTCAGTATTAGATACTATGATTCTTTTATATCTATTCATTTTTAGGAGAAAAATATTTTTAATATTTGGTTGTTATTGAGATCTCTTTCTGTGATTTTTGTTTGGGGAGAGAGAGAGAGAGAGAGAGGGAACACGCAATTTGTTGTTCCATTTACTTATGCATTTATTGGTTGATTCTTATATGTGCCCTGACAGGGGATAGAACTCTTGGCGTGTCGAGATGATGCTCTTAACTAACTGAGCTACCTAGCCAGGGCCATTTCTATGATTTTTAAATCTATAACTTTTGCCAATTTTTGTGTTGGAATATTTGCCTTTTACTAGTATTTATTTATTTGTAATGGCTCTTTCTATATTCAGGGCAGTCCTCCTTCCCCCAATTTTACATTAGCCTTTTAACTTTATTTATAGTGGCCACTATTGTTTTTCATCTCTCTCTTTTTTTAAAATATATTTTTTATTGATTTTTTTTACAGAGAGGAAGGGAGAAACATCAATGAGAGAGAAACATCGATCAGCTGCCTCCTGCACACCCCCCACTGGGGATGTGCCCTCAACCAAGGTACATGTCCTTGACTGGAATCAAACCTGGGACCCTCAGTCCGCAGGCCAACGCTCTATCCACTGAGCCAAACCAGTCAGGGCTGTTTTTCATCTCTAAAGATAATACCAGTCCCAATTAATTCACATGGTGGATGAGAAACCTAAATAAGAAAATATTTATGAAAATGCTATAAAACATAAGGGATTTTTATCACATACTTCCAAGGTTGATACTACCCAGAAATGAAGAGGGTTGGTCCACAAGTCTAACATGAATTGTTGACAATTAAACTCCTATTCTTGACTCTGACAGTATCTTACAAAACAAGAAATTAATTTAAACCTTTTGTATCATAGTTATTAAGACTATTATGAAAATAAACAAAAATGTAGGATATAAAAGCACTCTGAGATGTTCAGATGTTTCCACATAAAACCAAGCATTATTATTCTTTTACTTTCTTTTGAAAAATCTAATTAATTCAGTGTAGGCACATTAGAATAAGAAAGGCACCATATTTATCACTACTGTTACCCCTGCTCACCTTCTCAAATAGTCCTTTTCTCTAGCTTCCCATTACTTGAAAACAAAAAGAGATCAGTCCGTGAAAAAGTCTTCTTCAATAGAAATATTTTTTTAAAACTACATAGTTTTACATAATTAATTAAATAAACAATATTTAGAGGCATACATGGAGAAGTCTTGCTCCAGTGATGTCTCCATCCTCCCTCTTACCCCACCCTAGTTCCTGTGGTTTCTTGTGCATTCTTTTAGTGTCTCTTTATACATATGCAAGCAGATACAAATTATCGTTATTATTACTCTTTTCATTCACAAAAGTGGCATACATTGTTCTCTATCTTGCTTTTTTTAAGCTTAACAATATATATTGACTAGGAGACCTTTAACAGAAAGACATTTAATGAAAACCGAAGACATGATGACATTGGCATTAAACAAGAAAAATTTAAAATTTCTATCTTAGTTTTGTCACCCTAATTGAAGAAGCTCAGAGTTGGACACTGTGGTAAAAGACTCACTAGTCAGTCATCAAACCCGTTTCCTCTTTTTCCTGGACACAGGACTGCATTTTAAAACCTCTCTCGCAGTTAGATGTGGCCATGTGACTGAATCCCACTGGACAGAATGTGAGCAGAATTTATGTGCATCACTTCCAAGTCCATCCCATAAAAATCTCCCTACACAATCTCCACATTCATATGTCAGCAGGATGTCAGTGCCTAGAGCAACTCATAAGCCACCTGTTGAAGATGGCAGAATTACAAAATGGAAGAGCCTGCTTCCTTCAACTACCATGAGAGCCACTCACAAACAGGGACACCATTTTAAATATTATCTGAGTGAGAAATAAATTCCCCATCATCTGAGCCACAATACAGATTTAACACAGCATTAGTATTGCCTTCATTAACACAGACAATAACCTTAAAGTCCCTCTAATCCAAGACTGGTATATGGCAGGTATTTGGATAAATAAATTGATGTGTTTGGATAAATTACTACTTGAACACCTTTGAAGATAAATAATTCACTAGCCCATTGGAGTTTAATATATTTTAATCAGCTTGAATTATTGAAAAATTGAAAAGACTAGTGAGTCTTTTACCACAGTGTCCAACTCTGAGCTTCTACAATTAGAGTGACAAAACTAAGATAGAGATTTACATGGAGCTAAAAATCCATCACTCTTAACTTGTACCAACATGGCTTCTCAGTCACACAAAATAAGTCTGATCCTTCTTCAAGATAGACTTTCATTTATTTGACAATACCTAATCCGATTCCTCCATGACAGATCCCTTGGTCTCCAAGCGAAATGGTCTAATATTTTTCATTGTTCTTTTTAGGTTATAGTTACTAAAGCTCTTATCATCGTCTTTACCCTTGTGTGGGCTATTTGAGCTTGTCATTGTTCCCTATTCAATGGGTACTCAAGATACTAGTAGAAGGTTGTATTCTTGGTAACACTGACTACCCATGAGGGAACCACTGCCCCTCTTAGTCAGGATTCCATACTTCAATTAACACAGCTTAGTATTTTAACAGTCTCTGAGGGGGTCATGTCACCTGGTATCTTGTTTCAAGCTTGGGGTCAACCTTCCTACCTCTTTTCTCTCCTTTCCCCCGCCCCCACCATACACAGTAATTGGTTATACTGTATGATCTTTACTAATGTCTTCTCTGAGACTCATTTCTCATGTGAAAATGTGGTGGTTGGATCAGGTGATCTCTGAGTTGTTTCCCCACCCCCGTTCTAATATTCTTTGAGTCTAAAACAGAAAGTTTGGGAGAGCTCACGTTGTACTTCTACGTAGAACCTTTCACCCATTGCAGTTGGAGGGTGTAGTTCTGCCTGGAAACATTAAGCTCATCAGACAACTTGAAAGTCCTGTGCAGGTAATCTTTCTCAGCTGTATTTTAAGCTTCTATTCACAGATCTCTGGATAGATGACAGCTGAACTAGGGTGGTCAGGAAGGAAAAAATAAGGTCCAGGCAGAAAAGAAACAAAACAGTGGCCCTAACCGGTTTGGCTCAGTGGATAGAACGTCGGCCTGTGGACTGAAAGGTCCCAGGTTCAATTCGGGTCAAGGGCATGTACCTTGGTTGCGGGCACATCCCCAGTGGGGAGTGTGCAGGAGGCAGCTGATCGATGTTTCTCTCTCATTAATGTTTCTAACTCTCTATCCCTCTCCCTTCCTCTCTGTAAAAAATCAATAAAATGTATTTACAAAAAAAAAAAAAAAAAAAAAAAAAAAAAAAAAAAAAAAAAAAAAAGAAAGAAAGAAAGAAAAAAAGAAACAAAACAGTGGGAGCATGAGAATCAGGGTGTGGTTTTCTCTGAAGGAATGCTCCGTCACTTTGTTAACCCAAAGGAGGGTGTCCATGAAAAAGGAGTTTGACCATAAAGCCTGGTTTGATGTCTCATCAATTTTTCCATTTCACTCCATGCACTAAAAATCCCTCAGCCACTGGGCAAATAAGTGCATTTGGTGTAGTGGCAAATTAAGCCATGTCTCCATACCCCTTGTCCTTGGTAAGTTTCTTAAAAACAGACATCTGACATGAGTTTAGCTGAATTTCTCCTCCCTGCCTACGAGCCCGGATCTACTTCCCACCCTAGACTGAGATGCTTCGCATTATTATTTGACCTCTTTTGAAAAACTCATTGCCAGCATCATAACCTGATCTGGGCACACACTCCATTGGGGCCTGCATTTCCTGTGGATGATGCATTGGTTTCCTAGGTGACAGAATAGACCTGTTAGCTTGTGATTTCCGACTCATTCACTGCAATGGACGTCACAAAAATCACGGCCGAACAAGTGGATACTGATAAAAAGCATGTGCTCAAGGGAGCAGCAGGGCACTAATGGTTAAAACCATCTCATTGTACCAGCTCTCCCACCCACTAAGGCAGCCAACAGACTGACACAAATACCAGATGAGAAAAAACAAGCCCGAGGATTTGAAACCTCTCTGAACTACCGGTCATACAGAAGTGCACAGTGGAGTCCTATTTACAGCCCCAATATTTTGTTCCTTTCCCTGTTTAGAATTTCCTTTTCCCCCTGGAAGGTGGAAGTACCAGAATTGTCTAATGAAATGTCAGAGGGAGACAAACCATAACCTCACCACAAGCTTGTCTGCTAAGGTGACACCTCCTTTTGATCTCCCACGTTTGTTCCCTGAGAGGGTACTGGCCAGTGATCAGAGCCCAGGTGAAAAATACCGTCTGTCCCACACTTAATCTTCAGAAAAGCTGGATTTCATGAAGCCTAGAGATAAAGACCCTCCCCTCCTCCTCCCCCCACCACACATGGAGAGGGAGAGAGGGAGGGAGTAGTGGGGAAAGAGAAAGAGAGAGAGAGAGAGAGAGAGAGAGAGAGAGAGAGAGAGAGAGAGAGACTTGCTAACTACTTCTTTTGCTATAACTGATCCCAGCTCCGTTCCGAAATAAAAACCACGAACAATCCCTTTGTCCTTCACATCTGAACAACTGAAGACTGAATGGATTCTTTAAATTTCTTGAATTCTTTAAATGACCAGCAAACCTAAAGGTTCCCCCTGGAGATAATGCATCTTGTTTTCAATGGAGCCTCGAGGGATGCTTTAAATAGCACGAGCAAGCGTCCCAACAAATTAGACAGCAAATGTAGGTTAGCTTTATTTAGACAGATAAAGACAAGCAGAGAAAGTTGTCTGGTTCAAGGGCAGTGCAGCCTGACAGGAGAGCATTTCCCAGAGGAGGGGAAACTGCCTTCGGAGAGAGGGGTATTTCGGGCAAAGAAAGTTCCTTGGATCACCAGGGAGGTGATGCTAAGTTCTTCAGTCCAGAGGAGCAGGAATTAAGAAGGGTCTGCCACTTGTTGAAGGAAAGCTCTATACATTTAAGGTAAAGGAGGACTTACCCTCCCTAAGCTCACACACACACACACACACACACATGCATCCCTGTTTCCCATTCCTTGAGAACCATCAGAAAGGACAGGCTTCCCACAACACAGCCCGGGGAGGGAGTTCGTGGGGCTCCTCTGCAGTGGGACTTGAGGTCTTCAGCAAGTTCTGAGTCAGGAAATATGTCCAGATGGAGAAACCCATGAAGGTGTGGGAGCCCAGAAAGCAGGGAAACTAGCCAATTCGGGAGCATTCGCTCTTTAAACAGAAATGTGGATCCTTGGGAAAAAGTTACAGTCAATTATTTTGGTTTATTTTTTTCTCTCTCTTCCTCCAACCCTTAGATTATTTTCTGAAAACAAATGCCTCAGGGAAGGCAGTTGGTCTAGAAAACATTTTAACTTTCTGGTTTTGTTTGTTTTTACTGTGATGTTTATGGTTTCTTCCCTTTCTAACTTTTTGTTGGTTTCTTCTCTATTGGCAAAAGCCAAATATTTGATGTCAGTTCATAGCCCCATTAGTAGTTAGTTTTCAAAAGGAAAAAACAAGTTTAATTAGTAAATTTATAATACTTGAATAAATTATACTTAAAATATGTAGTGGTTTTGAGTAAACCAATTTACACATAATACATTTTTATGTTCCTAAAATGATACTGAATTTAGGCTTGTAAAAAAAAGGAAACTTCAGGAAACCTAAAAATTTGCATAGATTTCTATTTCTCTCAAGGCTAGATGTTTTCTAGTTAAGAGTCTCACAGCTTCTAAAAAATTATTTGTCTTTATGTAGTATCAAGGCAGCTATTATGGGCAAAATATTATAACCCTGTCATGAAGCAAAATTTAGTACCTACTGTATGCAAATAGAGTGAGCTTACTTGCTTGCTCCCACTCTCATTACTGGGTGCTTTTCTCTTCTTTGTCAAATTGTCTCCCCTCTGTCCACCCCAAACCCACTCATTAGTTACCTGGCAAACTGGCGTGAGGACTAATAATTTATTCAATTGAAAAGTACTGTTTTGTACTTTAACTAAAGTACACCAAACTTTCCTAGTTCACTGCCCAAAACTCAATATGCTTTTAACTATTTGTGAGACTGGCAAGCCATTACATTTCCAACAAGGGATGGAAAGCCAATTCCTCTGACTATATTTATAAAGCAATAGATTCAAAAGACTCATACGAGACCTTAATGCCAAGCTCATCCCAGTGTTTTATTAACTTTTTAAAAAAACCCTCACTTAAAGCTACTCCCATAAATATTTTATTTGTGCAGTCACAAGAATCTAATCAAAAGGAAAACTACTCTTTTACTTCTTTTTGGTAAAGAGACTAATATTTCTACATAAATGGAAATGGAAAAACTTAATAACATCTTGGGATCTATATTTCTTGCTCTGATATTTCAATTGCTTCACTATTATTAGAGTATCTTTATTAAAAAGTTCAATTTGTGCTAATAAGGAGACCTTTAAAATGTTCTTTAGTAAGTCCATCTCAGAATGTGTTTTTAATATTTTTAAGTGCTGGAGAAAAACACTTTTATTTGGAGTTGAAAGCAAGTTATAATTAATCACTGATCCAAATAAATAAGAGATGATGTACATAACTTAAAAAAATTATAGCAAATTTTTTTGTTTGTGTTTTTCTGTGTTCTCCATGTTTGCTGCACTAAATATCATCTCAGTAATATTTACATGCTGCAAAGAAGAAAATACTGTAATAGTATTTGACTAGGTACAATAAGAGTCATACATTTTATTTTTATTTTGTGACATTTGTAGCTCTTCAGTATGACCTTGGCATTCTTCCTCTTCTGATGCAACTTCCTTCTCTCATTCTGTTTTGGTTGAGGTTGTGTGAACCTCCCCCTTCTCTGAGCAGTCCTTCAGCTTCTCTGTGAGATCCTGGACTGTCTTTTTGTTTTCTGAATATCCACTTCTATTTTCTGTGGCAACACCTGCAGATAAACATCTAGCCAGCCATCCAAATGGACACTCCCCCACAGCCCTCAAACTCACACCCATACACACAAAGGTGTGCATGCCCACGCATGCTCAACTCCTCCCCCTCCCCGAGGGAGCTCAAAGCACGCCAGCTGTTTTCTGGCCTGGACAACAAAAGCAGCCTCAGAGCTTCTTATGTCAGTTCTCTGATCGAAACCAGCACTAATAATGTTGCCGCTGCCAAGGAAGGATTTAAGTCGCCTGGACCGAGGAGAAGACGGCTGTACAGGGTAAAGATGGCAGAGCCAGATGCTTCAGGCTGTGTGTGGCAATCAGACAGGAAGAAACAAGATTAGGGGTCCCTCTACCTAAAGTGCTTTGCCCCCCTTGTCTGTTGACAACCATGTACTGATATTTCAAGACTTAGCTCAAAGCATCACGCCTTTCTGAAGCTCTTCCTGACACATGGACTGTCCCCTTCTCTTACAATACTTGCTTAATTAGATGCTTATATTTTCCCCAAAACCCTTAAGGTTCAAACTTTTAAAGGCACAGACCTTTGTTGATTCATCTTTCATCTTAGTACCTGGAACATGGCAGGCATTTGATATGTAAGATGGATGAGTGGAGGCCACTGCTTCCCTCCCGGGGTGAAGGTAGCACCTGACTTTTTGTGGAGGGGGGAAGAAGAGTGCCATCTTTAAAGTTAACGTTGGGTGTGAAGAGGTCAGCGTGATGGTGTGAGGCTGACCCTCCACGTGAGAGAATAGCTCAGCAACAAACAGAGCAGCTGCCTGGTCAAAATGCCCATCGCTGGGATTTCTTCAGGGACCAATAGATAAGTCCACTTACAAGATAATAAGCCTTTGCAAAAGTTGCAAGTGTGAATAAGAAGAGATTGTTGATACATCAAGGAAGGTTGCTTTAGCTAACAGCAAATGTGGCACATCTCTATTAAATCAATACAACTCATGTTCCAGGGTAAAATGCTTCAGCATTTGAAATGTTTTAACATCAACGGAGGGTAGGGGTAAGGCAGAACTGTGATTGTTTTACTTATTTTAATTCTCACAAAAACCTATAAAAGACATATTATTGCCTTCATTGTACAAGTGAAGATGGTGAGGCTAGGAAATAATAAGAATTAGGAAGCCATTTTAGTGCTAGTACTCAGCAGAGCTTAGATCTGAACCCAAATCTGACTCTAAAATACCATCTTCACTTCTCTGATTCCTCACGGGAGCCATTTTTAAATATTGACGTCGAGTTTTCAGGGAGGTTGAAAAATAAAGATTGAATCTTTATTGAGTACTGACGATGGGCTGCACAGAGGCAGGGCAATGTGGGTGGATATAATGAACCTTCTTCCACTCAGGGAGCCAAGCAGCTAATGCAGAAAGCTGACAGAGAAGCATGGATGATGAAATAAGGGCTGCCGTGAAGGGGACGATCATGAGCTGCTTGAGAACTGAGGGAAGGAGGGGTTTTTCCGGCTGCACAGAGAGGGCAGAAAAGTCCTACTGAGCACAGGAAGATGGGCTTTTGAGAAGGCTCCAAAGAGGCCAGGGGAGGGGTCCGCAGGCACAGGATCCTGTTGAGTAAGGAAGGGAACATGTTACAGGAACCGGTGGAAAACTTGGTGAGGTCAGTGTATGGTTGGAATAGTGGAAGGTGAGGGTGGGGTGGAGCCAGACCACAGAAGGCTGTGACTAGGAGTCTGAGCTTGAAATGGGGAATTACTGAAGGTTTTTGAGTAGGGAAGGCAAGGATCCAATCAAATCGTTGACTAAAACATCCGAAATTATTGCTGAATCCATCCTGACACCAGATCATAAGTACACACGATGTACACAAAGCAAAAAAAAAATATATATATATATATATATATATAGACAATCAATATTCTTAATCAAGACCCCCAAAAAAATGTGCTGCTTACTTCTGAGGAAACACAGCAAATGGAGGAATATATGCCTAATCACCAGCTCAAACCCCACCTGTCCTCTTCCTCCTGCACTGGCCCAGCGAGAATGGTCCCACTCTCGTGATCCTAAGACAGCCTCACCAACCAGTAAAACCAATGAAACTCCTCCCCCAAGGAAAAAATTCCCGCAGGGAAATGACAACTCCTTTCACTTCCTTCCTTTCAGAAGCCAGCCCACAAGATTGCTTAACTGTTTTCTCACCTCAATACAGCAGACAAGCTTCCTAGAATAGGAACTGGATCTGGACAGCTTAATTGAGTTAAAAGGAAAAGTGCAGATCGTCTAAAAGCCTCTCAAGGGTTTGCGAGCAGCTTTCAGGTCTCTGAGAGCCCAGTGGCGTTTTGTTTTCTGTTGCTTGGTTAGGGAGGAGCTGAATGAATTTCCTAGCACGCAAGTCAAATGCCCTGGAAGTCAGCAGTTCTGAAGGACTGCAGAAATGGCTTGTTTACATTTTTTCTCTTGAGCTGAAACCCATCTATTTAAACTTTAACCAGAGGCAATTATGCAACCATGGTGAACCAGAGAGGGCAGCCTGCGCAAGGCAGGGAGACAGATGCCAACAGTGTGGCATTGGAGGAGGAACAAGAGGGGATATTTTGAGAAAGGGGTCAAGGAAGAACTAACTACAAAGGTTTTAGAAGCAAAAGGTGTCACCTGTGCAGTTGGTCTTCAAGAGAATAGGGAGGGAAGTGGTGCAGGAGAGAAGAGGAGGGGAGGCTGCTGGGGTAGGCAGGAAAGACAGCAGCCTGGGATGGAGTGGGTGGGGCTGGGGCTGTCACCGTCTCACCCGTTCAGAAGTCCCACCCAGTAGGAGTGAACTGCTCTGTAGCTCTGCTGCTTGTATTGTACCTTTCTCCCCCCCCCCCCCACCCCTCATTTGGATCAAAAGCACATTATCCCAGAGAATCAGTGGTTCTGGGTGGCCTGCCTGGAGCAGACACACCCAGCCAGGACGCAGGCCTCTTCCCCGAAGGCCAGACCTCCTCTTTAATTCAGGTTTTCCTGGCAAAGACCCACCTTGGAGCTGATGAGCAGTCCAGTGACGTCAGAGGAAATACCCCACTTGACAAAGGACTCTGCTCCAGTTGCCAACAAACTGAGCTCATTAGCATGCCCTCATCCGGGTCCCAGGATCTGGTGAGTCCTAACAGCAGCTAAGAGAGAGAGAGCTGTTGCTCCCAAGAGAACGTTTTATTCTGGATTTGAGGGTGTTGTGATTCTGACATTGACACTAGGGCCAGGTTTAGATGCATATACACATCTACAGGACACCAGATCCCCCCTCTCTCTGTGTAAAGGCATAAAGGCTCCTGACATTCTATCCCTAGACATTCATTCCTTTGAGTTTTTTAACTTCTTGCTCTTGAGTATTCCTATTAAGATGCACATGCAGTATATAGAGGATTGCCCTGCCTCAGACGTTATCTGCTAACTTCTTAGCAGGAATTCACTTTTTACCAGTTCCAGCCAGATCAGAACCAGGGCCCTGCGGTAGGTAGGAAGCATTTTGGTCATGGAGAATGGCCAGAGACCTTAAGAATTAGGAGGGGGAAGCCGGCAGGAGCCATGGAAGAGGCCTGTACAACAGTGAAATTCAGTCCCTCGTGTAGGCAGCAGGAAGACAAGCTCATTGTAACTTCCTGTGAAAACTTCTCTGCTAACCCAGCTCCAGCCAGAGAAAGCCAACTGGGGCCCAGCCAGAAGGCGCTGGGGAAGGTCAGAGGATCTGCATATATTCAGGGCCATGGCCATGGTCTTCCAGGGCAGAGGCCAAGGTCACGGCCTTCTCTCCAGACCAGCTTACTCTTCTCACCGGAAGGTCTGTCTACAGCGCTGAACTGCACTCCCAAGTCCTGCCTGCCATCTAAAAAATTCATGATGCTGTTCCCAAGGCCTGGGTGGAGAATGTGGGGTGGCTGCCTGCAAACTCACCCTGACAGGGGACGGATCCTGGCGTCATGCTGGAGACGGAGTGGGGCACACTGCATATGAGAACAGAGTGTGATACTTTATTTTTATTAAACATACGCTACAACTCTATTTCTTAACGTTTGTGTAAGTATACATTGCTTTCTTGTGCCCTCATCTGGGAGTGAGAGAAGGTCTGAGTCTGAAGTCTTCTGCAGGATAGAGCTGTGCACACAAGGCTGCTAGCAGATATCCCAAGAGCAGCACAGACATTTCCGAGGGACACACACACATTGCCCAGCACCCACCAGATATTTCACAAATATCTTCTCGAAGACGAAAAGCATGGATTCAGGAGCCAGGCTGTCTGGGTCCAGATCCTGGTGCTATCACTTTTCAGCTAGATGACCTTGAGCCTCAGTTTCTTCTTCCAGGTCATTTAGACAAGAGTAGTTCCCAGTCCACAGGGTTGTTGGTGAGGGATACATGAGTTAATATTTAAAGGGTTAAATGAGTTAATATTTAAAAGCGCTTAGGACAGTGTCTGTAATAGCAAGAACTATATTTGAAGAGTGACATAATCAAGGAAACTTGGGTTGGTTCTACGATTGACCTTGGCTCTGAGAAGGCTTTCTCTGGTTCTGCTCTGCACTTCACCTCCCACTTGCCTCACATGAGAAGACGGGAGAGAGGCACCCTGACACTTTCTCCCCAGGCTGCCGTTGGAGCACTAGCAAGGCACTTCTGTTCTACTTGAAGCCCAGCAACATGCAGGCCCAGGGCCAAGCCCAAGGCAGAACCCACAGCAGGAGCACTGGCCGGCTCCTGGGCCAGGAGCGCCATTCCTCAGTATATCCCTCAGGCCCCGGGCAGCTCCAAGCTTGCTCTTTCACCGAATGCTCACTTACCTGTCCTTCGTGGGTCCTGGGTACCAACCCAGGGTTAGAGAACACAAGGAAAAGCGCTAATGGAGAAAGGCAGGAGAAGCAGAGAAGCAACCAGGTGGCAGGAGCAAGGATCATGGCAAGAGGAAATCAAACACGTAAGAAAAAAGCAGAAGAGCTGAAATAAGTACAAGGAAACATTTTTTTTTTTTTTTTTGTCTCTCTATTTTTGGCCAGGTGAAAAACACAAACACGAGAGAACAAACCAGACAACTAGAACGAGATGGCGCCGATGAAGGGGCGGAACAGGCTGCAGCCCGCAAACACAGGCCGGTTACCTCATCTTCCTCCTGTGCCCTGCAAGCCTGGCCCCAGAGTCATTTGTACCCGGGCCTACTAATGATTTCATTTCAGACTTCCTTCCACATTTCTTTTTTCTTAACAAAGCTCATCCCAACTCTGTTTTGGGAAGTGGAAGCAGTATCTATCTTTAGGAAACCTAAATGCCAAAAAAGCTCAGAGAGGCATAATTGAGAAGTAAAGAATAGCTGGTATGATTGGGACCAACATCAAATCGCAAATATTTGAAATTCTTCCCCTTCCGGGCCCTGAGGAGAGAAGGGCCTTTGTTTGCTGAATTGGCTCACAGATGACTTGGCCTTGTTGTGCTGTGTAGGATGTTGGATGGAAGGAGAAGCCAGAGGAAGGTCAAATATTTATCAAGTACCTGCTATGCATGAGACACTCTGCTAGACACTAGAAATATAAGAGTGAACAAGAGAGAGAGGACCCTACTGTCATGAAGCTAACATTTTCTGACTTATAAAACATTGTGGTAGATTACACATAATGTACAGTGTAGCATCTTAACCATTTTAAGTATACAGTTTAATAGTGTTAGTATGTTTACACTGTTGTACAACCAATTTCTAGAACTTCTTCATCTTCTTAAACTGAAACCCTATAACTATTAAACAACTACCATTTCCTCTTCCCTTCCCCCAGGCCCTGACAACCTCAGTTCTACTTTCTGTTCTGTTTCAATACACTTGATTACTTTACATTCCTCATGCAAGTAGCATTGTTCTTTCTGTGCCTGATTTATTTCACTTCTATCTTTGGTAGTATTATCAGAATAATCTTTCTTTTTAAGTCAGAATAATATTCCATGGTACGTACATGCCACATTTTGTTTATCCATTCATCTGATGGACACTTTGGGTGCTTCCATCTCTTTGCTATTATGAATAATGCTGCTATGAACATGAGTATACAAACATATCTTTGAACTAACTTTTTTTTTAGAAGCTTATCCCATCATATTTTGATTATTTGTTTACCCAATTAGGTGGTTAGCTGCACAAGGACCTGTGTTATGTATCTTTGTACCCGCTTTCCTATACAGTGCTGGCACATAGTAGGAACTCAGTAAATATTTATTGAATAAAATAATTTATTTTTACACTTCTTAGTCACTACTGGTGCAGCTGTTTTACACATTTTAATAAATAAGTTTTGCAATTTTAACGAATTCTATTTTGATTATAGTTACATGCTAAGTAAGCTGTTTTATATAAGGGAATTAGTATAAAAATTCTAAACCTCAATCAAAATTCACTTCCTCAATGAAATGCCATTGACAATTCCTTCACACTCACTTTGCTTAGCACCAACTCTTTGCAGCTCTTATCTCTCTCCTCCTTTTCTTTCTTTTCCTCAAGTCATATTCTTGCATAGATCTTGAGGCCCTCATTACAGGTCTCCTCAACTCATGGGACATCCTGTTGAGGCATGGGCTCAAACACTTTCACTGAGGGTCATTTGTACAAGGCACAGGACGAACACAGCTCTACCTCTGGAGGAACTCTCACTCTGGTGGTTCTGCCTGATTATTCTTGGTCACAGTTAAACAAGTGGATTCAGTTTCCTTGGGTATAGAAAATAGTGTTTATCTCCATTCCCCATTGCTCAGATGCCAAACACAGATGTGAAAGCATTTACAAAGCATGAGAAGCTGAAAGGCACTGGGAAGATTGTGAGTAGCATTGCATTTGATGATGATTGCTACATGTAGTATCTATAGTAGCAGAAGCTGGTTCTGTAACCGTTCACAAAACACACATTGGGCATTAGGATTTCTGGTCAATGTAACATTTTTGTACATAAAATGTTGAGGCACTCGCTTGGCTCCAAATACAAAGCAATGGTTTTTAAAATATATATAAGAGAGAAATATTAAAAGACAGAGTTGACCCCCAAAATAAACTTTTTGTGGGACAAATGGGCCTGTTGGGCTGCAGGTCTGAAAGGAGGCAGAAGATGCTGGATTGAGGCTTCTGCAGGGTAAGGGAGACTAAAAGTGACCTGCAGGGGGTGAAGGAAGTAGGTGGAACTCAGCAGGTTCAGGGCTTGAATCCATGGGCTGGACTGGGAACGCCCATCCTCATGTACATGAACTGGCCTGTTAAAGAGGGTAAAAAAGCTGACCACTGCTTGACGAAGAGCCTGGCATGAGGGAATGAGGAGGAGGAAGATAGGGGCACATGAAGGGAGCTGGATGAAGCAACCACAGGCCTCCACAACTAGCACCATGGCATCTCCATGGTCACAGGAGGAAACAAGAAAAGACAAACTCTTCTTATTCTAGAATATGATTCTTTAGAAAGACAATTGAGTAAGATTTCTGGGTATATTAGTAAGATCAAACAAAATTCAATTGCAATTTAATATATTAATGTTTATCACACATAATATTTAGTAACAAATGAAAGGCATAATAACAATAACAATACACAATAAAGTACCTAGGAATAAGTATAATATAAAAGGTGGGCCTGGCCAGTGTGGCTCTGTGGTTGAGCGTCAACCTATGAACCTGTTCCTGACCAGGGTACATGCCTGGGTTTCCCAGAGTGGGAAATGCAGGAAGCAGTCAATCTGTGACCCTCTCTAATCATTGATGTTTCTATATTTCTCTCCCTTCCTCTCTGAAATAATTAAAAATATATTTTAAAAATATATATATAATGTAGATTTTAAGTATAAAATATTTTTTATGGAAAAGTTAAGATTGAAAAAATGGAGACATATACCATATTCATGAATTGGACTATTCATTATACTGAAGATGTCAGTTCTCCTAAAGTTAATGTTTAATTTTGAGGCAAACCCAATTTTAATATATTTTTATTTTTTAAAATATATTTTTATTGATTTCAGAGAAGAAAGGAGAGGAGAGAGATAGAAACATCAGTGATAAGAGAGAATCATTGATTGGCTGCTTCCTGTATGCCCCATGCTGGGATGAGCTCACAACCCAGGCATGTGCCCTGACAGGAAATTGAACTGTGACCTCCTGGTTCATAGGTTGATGCTCAACCACTGAGCCACACGGGCCAGCCTTAAGGCAAACCCAATTTTTAAAATACCAACCTGATTATGTATCATGGAACAATAATCACAAAATTCATGTTGAAAAGTAAAGGGTCAAAACATCCTACATAATAAAGAGCTAACATGCAAATTGTCCCCTCGGCTGGGCATTTGACCAGGAGTTTGACCAGGGAGCGGGGCCAACCAGCTCATCACCACGGCCAACCTGGCCTGATTAGCTCTGATCCAGGGGTCTGGCTGGACTCCACCCGTGCAAAAATTTGTGCACTGAGCCTCTAGTATAATAGTAATTGGGGATGCCTTTGGTTGCAAATAAAAATGTATATATAATTAAATTGGCTTAAACAATAACAGGTGTGTTATTTCACATCACAGGATGTCCAGCGGAAGGTGGTTTGGCATTGGTTAGTTCTACAGCACGATGGCATCATGGGGACCTGGGCCCTTTTTATCTCTCTGCTCAGCCATTCTCAGAGTGCTGGTTTCCAGCTTTTCTCCTCAGCATGGCAAGATGGGAACCACCGTTTCAGGCATCACATTTTCTCCAACTCTACAATTACAGGGAAGGCAAGTCTTTTCTTATGTACCTTCTCAAGTGGTAAGAAGACTTACCTATCCTATCCCACCTTCACTCTAGCATAATTCCACACAAGTCTCACTGGCAAGAGATGCATCACATGCCTATGGCCAAAACAATCCCAATGGAATAGGATGATTGTCGTGAGCTTAGACCAAGCACTGTAGACCCAGCTTCATGGACACCTGAAAACAATTTAGATAAAGTTGAAAGGAAAAGGAGATAATATCCCTTGGTCAGATAACCAACCACAACCCCAGGCAATTTTGAAAAAGAATTAAGTCAGGGAGTTTGCCCTACCAAATAATTAATATTTAAGACCAGAGATGGCATAACAAACCAGGAGTGAAAGGATAACTTACTTAATAAATATGTGTTGGAATAATTATATATGTATTTTACATCACAAGCTTTGATAAAGACCGAAATGTAAATAGTCAAACTTTATACTTCTAGGAAAAAATATGAGATTATCTTTACATCCTTAGGATAGGAAGAATTCAGTAAATAAAGCACAAAAGAATAAAACACAAAAGCAAAGACCGATACACTTTACTGCTTTAAAATAAAAAGACATCATCAACAAAGTGCAAAGACAGGCCTAGACTGACAGAAGATGTTTTCCCAGACATAAAACCATCAAGGTGTAAATATTCAAAATTTATGAAGAACTACTACAGGACAATAAGAAATGAAACAACCGCAAAAAAAATTGGTAAAGGATCTGAATGGGAAGTTGACAGAAGAGAAACTCTAATGCCAATAAACATACAAGAAGATGCTCAATCTCACTAGAAATTAAGGGAAAACAAAACAATAAAAACTTACCATTTTGTACTCAGAGATAGGCAAACTTTTTAAATTTGGAAAATACCCAAAGTTGCAAGATATGGGGAAACAGACTCTTAGAAAGCAAAATGACAATATATATTAATATAAACCCTAAGACCCAACAGTTCCTCTCTTAGATATATTGCCTAGGCTAGTGGTTCTCAATCAGAGGTGATTTTGCCACCCAGGAAACATCTAGAAATGTTTGACACCCTTTCTGGTTATCACACCTGTGTGTGGGAGGGTGCTACTAGTTACTAGTAGAAGTGAGGGATACTGCTAAAATCCTATCTCACAACAAAAAGTTATCCAGTACAAAATGTTAGTAATGTCAAGGTTGAGAAAGTCTGGCCCAGAAAAACTTTTATATGATGTGCACGAGGAGATGGGTTTTTTAATGTTAACTGCAGCACTGTTTCTTATAGCAAACAAAAGCAAACTAAAAACAATCTACTTGCCATAATGCAGCTGAACGAATAAATAACTTTCGGATATTCAAACAAGGGAATAATGTGCAACAGTTATAATTAATGAGTTAGTTCTTCAGGTTGCAACAGGAATGAGTCTAAGAAGTAATAGTGAGCAAAAAAAAAAAAGTATTGCAGAATGTTATGTACAGCATGTTACATGTTACAAACACAAAATGATGTAGATTTACATGTTACAAACCCAAAGCAATACTATATATTGTTTCTGTCTATATACATAAAATAAAAAGTTCAAAAACATGCATGGGGATGATTTATAGGCACTTCAAGACAGTGATTCCTTTTGGGAAAAGAGAGAAGGAGAAAAAATAGAGAAATAAATGGGTCAGGGATAAGCAATGAGTTTCAACTGTACTTGTAAGACATTTTACAACATCCTAAAGCAAGTAAGTCAGATAGGAAGCTTTTTAAAGTGTTTTATACAAGGATGTTTATTAAACTGTTTTCTATATATTTCCGTTTCATTGAAATATTTATTTATAATGAAAGTATTTCAAAATAGTTTAAGAGCTGCATTTGTAAGATTTTTTGATGTGATTGGGAGCATAGAGTTGGTGGAGGAAGCCTGTGTTTCCAGAAGAAACTGTTCTGTTCCAAGAGGAAATTGGAGAATAGGAAAGTGACCCCTGAATAAAGAGAAGCCTTTCGTTCAAAGACCCTCTCCCAGGGACTGTTGGCAGGAAGAGCTGGCTTTCCTGCAGCACCAGCGATTGGGAGGCGATTCCTCTGTCCATGGTCCTATTCCTCTGCCTCAAACAAACTCCCAAGAGCTCAGAGGGAGGTTTAAATTTTGCCTTGTAGTGTTCCAGATGGAGCTGAGAAGCAGAGAGAGGAGGAAATATTGTGCACAGCAGGTCTTGCGTGTTTGGAAGAAGTTCTGTCTGCAGTAGATGCCACCGGCAGAAGGGGGGGGGGGTCCCTGCTGGACCACCGTTGTTTGTAACAACATGAGCAGCATCTCTTGGTCAAGTGAGCCCCGTTGCACTGACACCTGAGTGGTAAGAACGGTACCATCATCTCCCTAACATTTCATAGTTCTAATGAAAGGCTTTCTCATCCCTCATGCTTGTCATCATTTCTTTCCAACACTCCTATAGCAGCAGTCAATGTTCGCCTCCACTTTTATAGAGATGAGAAGAGACTAACAAAGATTCTCCAAAGACTTAGGTTCTGAGCACCAATATTTTTACCTAAGCCACTGGGGATAAATAAATAGTGAGAGGACCTCAACCGAGAAAGACATTTTATGGCCATCCCAGAGTAATCACCTATCTGTTTTAAAAGAAACGTTTCTTGAGATCCCAGGAGAAGTCTGGCACTGCATAAAGTGATATGAGAATGAGAGTGCAGAACATAATGTTTGGGATCATAATGTTCCTCCAGGGACTTAAAAATTAATGTAGATCCCAAACTGTTGAAAAAAAAATACAAGGTTTGTGGTAGTAAATTATGGGAAAACAAAGTGAAAGGTGTAGGGGCAAAAAAATCCCAAGCAGGGTGATGAACCATGGAACACAAAGGAAGAATGTGATGAGCCAGTTAACCTCAGAGAACACAGACTCGTGGAATACAGTCAATTTTGCAGACTCAGTTGCTTGCCTAGCCACATAAAATCAATAGCTGTTTCTGATGAGCTACCGGGGGAAAAATATTTACTGTTGTTTTCTGTAGATGGAGTTGAAACCATTCAGCATGCTATAAAGTAATTAGGGGGGGAATAAAATATGTGGGTTGGCAAACTTTTAGTCTACAAAACTGGAAGTCTAGTCCCGGATGATAGCTCTAATGGTGTCATTGGGTTTGTAGATGCTGATTTTTATCAGCAACCAGAAACTATGCTAAAAGCTCAATTTGGCTTATTTTAGGTTCCCTGGGTAAGTTGGTGTGGAAATTTTCATCAGGCAATTTGTTATATGTCAGAAGAGGAAGTAAAGCAGTACACGAACACTGTGATCTACTCTAAGTAAGAAAGTATCTTAATAGAAAAATGCACTCTTAGTCCAGGAAGACATTTCCCCATCGACATGATGAAAAGTGCTTAGAAAGGTAGGGACCTGAACAGGCCTTGGACTGAGCTTAGCTGCTTCAACCTTCTGACACACCAATGCTAGGAAAGTGGGTTTCACATCTCGATGGTCAGCCTCTGTCTTGAGCTCCCTCATGGCCACTGCAACTTTGTTCACTTTTATACATACCTTTTCCTGTTTTCTAGTAGTATAGCAATACAGAAAGATAAACATGTGGAGAAATCTTTATTCCATTGTGGAAAGGGATAAATGAGACAGTCAGTTCCATGTGGATAGCCAATAGGCATGCCAAACTGAACATGGTCAAAGAAGAACTCTTGATTCTCTCCCTTAGCCTCTTGTATTAAATAACAAGGGGCCTAAGCAAATAGCTTTACTTTTCTCATAAACAAGATGCCTGGCAGTAAGCAGCTCCTGACGTTGGTCCAGCTGCAATTTCGAAATCATCAAGGACCCAGGCCATTTTTTTTCTACTTCACTATCTTTAACATGTTGGCCTTAAATCATCACGCCTTTAGTTTTGTAGTCACAGGATGGCTGCCACGACTCCAGGCACTGTGATGGTATTCCAGGTAGCCACATCTATCCCCAGGAGATTTCCACTTAGGTCTCATTAGCCGTAAATGAATCACCCTTAACTTCAAAGGAGATGGGGAAATTGGTTATCCAGCAAGAGAGAATGGGATTATTATGATTGAATAATACCAATCATGATTCATCATTTGGGGCTGGATATACTGTCATCCTCAACAAAGTCAGGACTCTGTTAACAAGGAAGATGAGAGTAATGGCTGTTGGAGAGGAAATGAACACAGTCTGTCACAATTCTCATTCCCAGCCAACCTGTCTCACCACCATCCGCCCAGTGTCCCAGCCAATAATAGAGAGAACTATGAATCCGTTCTTTCTCTAATGTCCCACATGCAAACCACCAGAAGGTTTTCTTGACTCCACCTCCCACATACACCCCAATCCACTCTATGCTCCCCATTTTCACGGCTACCCTCCTTGTTTGTGTCACTATTGTCCACTGAATGATTGCCATTGCCCCCTGAAGATCTCTGTACTTTCATTCTTGCTCTCCATAATTCATTGCCCAAACAGAAAATCACTTCTTTGCTCAAAACTTCTCACTGGCTTCCCATCTCACCTAAAATTCCTTCCTATGATCATCTATGCCTAAAAGATCTAGGCTTTGTCCTGTCCAACTTCATTTTGTACCACTTTTCCAATTGCCGCTGAGCCCCAGCCACGTAGGCCTTCTTTCTCGTCCTCAAACTCAAATTTGTTACCCTCATGGGGGCCTCTGAACCATCTGTTCTCTCCATCTAGAATGCTCTTCATTCTGATCTTTTTTCGACCAGCTCCTTGTCATTTAGATCACTGTTCAAAATGCCATCGTCATGCTTTTAGTTTTATAGTCACAGGATGGCTGCCATGACTGCAGGCACCTGGCCACCCAATGCAAAGTAGCCACCTGCTCATCCTTCCACTTCACTCTGCTTTCTTTCTCTGTAGTGCACCTGCCACTAAAATTATCTTGTTTACCCCTTTATGTATCATGTAATATGTACAACTGTTTCCATATTTTCCTCCACACTAGAATCTAAGCCCCACCAGAGCAGAACCTTGCCTGTTGTGTTCACTGCTGTATTCCTAGGACCTAGATCAAGGCTCATGGCAGGTTCCCATCAAATATTTCTGAGTGAATGAATAAAGGAGAGGAAAGGTTTTTTAAGTGGGAACTTTAGCCACAAAAATAACATCTGTAACATATTATCAGCATCCTTAGAGGTATCCTTGATAGAGCAAAATCATTTGGCTAGTTAAAAAATGTAAGTGCGTTATGCTTTAAAGACTTCACAATGAGCACACAACACTGATTTCTCCCACCCGGCCTCTTTCCACCCGAATCTTCCTTTCCAGAGCTACACATCCCACAGACACTCTGAATCTCACTCTGTATCAGTGCAGTTATCGAATGCTTTCCTCTCTGACTTCTTTCCTTTTGCTTAATAATATGATTACACCATTGTCCCCTAAAGATTGCACCATTTTCTAAAGGTCTGGGACAATTTAAAAGCACCATCTGGGAAACATCCTCTTTTTCATTATTTTCAGCCAGGATTTCAAGAAGGGGAAAACCCAAATGCTCTTGGAAGAAGAGAGAAGACTTTGCATCTGAAATTTTCTGCCTTTCTCTAAGGCTTTCACATATTTATATGTGTTCTTCCCAAGACTAAAACGATTTCCACTTTATTCACCAGAAATCCAGATTTTTCAACAGACTGTCCTCCAGGTAAAATGTTAAAGTCAGAGCAATCTGCAATCTTCTTTCACCTCTCTTTGTAGAGTCCTGTCAGGCCTTCCTATGCTTTCTCAATCCCAAGGTGACGTCCTACAGGCCCAGGCTCTGGGTCAGTGGCCAGCTGGGCCAACAGACTGAGCCTGCACTCCAGCCTCCTGTGCATCTGGAAGGCCATGGCACCTTGAAATTGGGCAAGAGGAACTTTAGGAAGTACACATCCATGCTAGGGGCACAGCATCCTGGTGATGCTGACCCAGCATAACCCAGAATGCCCCTATGTGTAGGAATGTCCTCCAGTGCTGCTCATAAATTGCACACAAAGAAGCCCTGGTGTTTTGAACTTTGGAACTTGCCAACAGAAAATAACAAAGGATCGTATCAAAGGTCGTCAGGGATTATGTTAAAAACAGAAACAAACTGTTTCTCTGTACTCACTACAATCTCAGCCCCTTCCCCTTCTTCATATGTCATCACCACCCCCCCACCGCACCCCACCCACATACACAAACACATACGTCTAAGTCTAGCTTCATGCCTACACATTACCTCTTGAGCATTCACAGGCCTCTGAAACACGTGTCATAAAACAGCCTTGACAGTTTTGATAACACATCAGTAAAAAGATGAAGTGTGCACCCCCAAAATATGCAGGTTTAATTTTTAAATTAAAAGGTAAAATAGACTTTCTGTAGGGAGCCTATTTCCAGAGCATATCAACATATCTCAGGTTAACTGTGTAATTCTATTCCCGTATGGTTATCAGAATTCTAAAGATATCTCACTAAGAGTCCCATCTCCAGGTCATTCGGCCAAACACTAATCTAGGTACTGCTGTGAAGGGATTTTGCAAATGTAATTAAAGTCCCAATTTACCTTCAAGATTTGGAGATTTTTCCAGGTGGGCCTGACCCAATCAGGTGAGCCCTTTATCAGAACACTTTTCCTCAATTGGTAGCAGAAGAGGAAGTATAAGAGATTTTAAATGTGAGAAAGATTGGACGGTGATTGCTGGCTTTGAAGATAGAGAAGATCAGCCCTGGATGGCATGGTTCAGTGGTTAGAGCATTGGCCTGCTCACCAGAGGGTCTTTTGGGTTTCATTCCCCGTTAAGGGCACATACCTGAGTTGCAGGTCTGATCCCTGCCCCCAATTGGGGCTCATGTGGGAGGTAACCTATCAATGTGTCTCTGCCATATGGATGTTTCTCTCTCTCTCTCTCTCTCTCTCTCTCTCTCTCTCTCTCTCTCTCTCTCTCTCTCTCTCTCTCTCTCTCTCCCCCGCTCCATTCCACATTCCACTCTCTCTAGAATCAATAGAGAAAATACCCTCACTCCTCAATTGAGGATTAAAGAAAAAAAAGGTAGAGAAGATCACGTGAGAAGGACTGTGTGTGGCTCTAGAAGCGAGTTCTGGGCTGACAGCCAGAAAAAAAACAGAGACCTCAGTGCTGCACACCCGGGAACTGGGTTCCACAGCAATGTCACTGAGCCTGACTGATCCAGTAAGAGCCTTGCTGATCCAGGTAAGAGCCTGACTGACCCGATACCTTGAGTTCTGCCTGTGAAACACCACGCAGAGAATCCAGCCCAGCCCACCCAGACTTCTCACCCTCAGGACTGTGAGCTAATTAGTGAGACGCTGTCCTAATCCCCTACGTTTGTAATAATTACTTACACAGCAGCACAAAACTATTACATCCTTTGATTTTTTTCATCGCTAAGTAAAGGTAATAATGTCTGGATCTAAGCATTCTGAAAACAAATATTAACAAGATTTAATTAATTTGTTTTAAGTTCAACAGAGAAGAAATATATTAACTTATTTACAAGATGCTATGGTTTTTTAAATTATATTATATCCACTGAAGTTCAATCCATGGCCATGAGACTCTTTAATCTCAGTTAGGTTTGTTTTCTTCATATTTATGGCAGTTGCAGGTTAGGGCTAATGTTAGAAGCCACAACGTATGGGTTTAGAGCATGAAATTCTTCCTTCAGCGGGGACATGATTTAACCTGCAGCTTTTTCATTTCATAAAACAATATTCTGCATTTTGTAGGTTCTCTACTGGATGTCACATCTGCATGTCAAACATGGGGATTTTTTTCCCCCTTAGCTATATTTCCTTCTCTCAAAAACTTGACCCAATCCTTCAAAAATATGTTGAAATTCAGCAAGCTATATTCTGATCTTGAGAAAACTGTGAGAGAAGAGGCAAAAGATGATCATACCTGTTTAAATAACATTGATCACGGAGATAAAAGAAAACCCCAAAGTGGGGCAAGATCATTCTGACTACATAATCATTCCCTTAGTAAACAGACATAAATGGTGCTAAGCTGCTGACCCAGGTTCCTCCTCCTGTGAATGCCAGGGAACCATGGAGTTCTTGGATGAGCACAACCTCAAGACCAGATCTAGTTTAAACACAGACCTGGGGAAGAGGAAGAGGAGAGTAGGGAAGTAAGCAGGGTGAGCACATTCCAATTTAGGGAGTAGACTTTATACACAGGATGAGGAGATGGAAGAAGGATAGCTTAGTACTAAAAACTACAGGACTCTAGGTAAGTTACTTAAATCCCCTGAGCCATATGTAAGTCAGGATAATTTTTCAACCATCTTTGCACTGGATCTAGGACTTGGAGTCCTCAATAAATGATGGCTGCATTAGAATCATGCAATCTCATCCTTCCACCCTTTTCCAAGAATCCTGGATAATCATCTCTATTCTAATGGATGTTAATAGCCCTGCTGGCTAGTCAGAAGTATCATGTTCAAAGCAAAAGACTACAGGCCAGTGTCCGGGCCAGAAGTCTCACGCAAATACTCCCTTAGGGTAGGGAGGGACAGAGAGAGTAGGGCGGCAAGGGAAGCTGATTCCCCGGGCAAGAACAGGATATTTATTAGATCTACAGAAGGAAGGACCTGTAGTCAAAAGTCCACAAATAAAAATCTCTTTCTAAAGCAATTCAATTTTCTGGCCCAATCAGTTGACAATGATGAGACCATTGAAGATATTTTCCCAACATGGTCCATTTTCTTGGCTTTCCTCAGTCATTAATGATGACCATGTTTTCCCAAATGTGGAAATTCCCCTCACACAGATGCTGCAGCTGGCCAGCCCTCCTTTCCTGAGAAGTCTCTACAGCACAAAAATATTTTTGTTTTCCCCAACTGCCCACAGGGAAAATTTCCTCATTCTTTTTTTCCCCTCCTCCCTTAAAGCCCTTTGACAATTTCCAGGAATCTAAGTAAAACAGAATCACTTAGATCACTGGAGAGCCTTTTAGATGTTCCATTTCTAACAGAGCAAAAAAGAACCCTGCACTTTAAATTTAACACTTGAGAATCAATAGTAAGGGTTCCTTTTAATAACCAAAGGCAATGCCACTAATATCAGCCATATTCTGACTGAGAATATGGCTCTGGGACTTGGGAGCTTCAATTATCAACAGAAGTGGCCAAAGTGATTCTCCCTGTGTCTGGAGCAGATGCCATTATGTGAAATGTGCTTCATCCACATCAAAGCCCTGTACAAACGCAGGCATTTGGCACCAACATGGGTATGCTGTGTCCATCTATGACATCTCACATCAAAGAAGTGAGGTGGCCACTTGATGAATTTCGGGAAGGATGAAGAAGTGTTTTGAAGTGTGGCCTTACCTCCTTTACATAGAATGTGGCTCCTGCTGTTTATATATGATAAAAGTAAAAACAGCTCTAACCGGTTTGGCTCAGTGGATAGAGCGCTGGCCTGGGGACTGAAAGGTCCCAGGTTCAATTCCGGTCAAGGGCATGTACCTGGGTTGTGGGCACATCCCCAGTAGGGGATGTGCAAGAGGCAGCTGATCGATGTTTCTCTCCCATCGATGTTTCTAACTTCTCTGTCCCTCTTCCTTCCTCTCTGTAAAAAATCGATAAAATATATTTTTAAAAAAAGTAAAAACAAGTAACAGAGACTTGGTGCCCATTGCTTGATGTGTGTAAGTATAAATAGTAAAAGGATGGTTAAGTGTCGCTCTCAATTAAGGACCAATTAAATTACAGCATATCAATTATCAAAACTAAAATTATTCATGCTTTTTTGGCCCAGAAAGATGATCAAGTGGTCTAATGTTCTAGTGTTTATAAGATAACATTATTATTGCATGAAATATCAGTACTTTCGATGAAGCAATTACGATATGTGGGTTACCAAGGAAATATTGGCTTTCTTCTCCCACCTAATTGATCTGCATTTCGTCAATGTAAGCTGGTGAGTAAGTTAGGAAATAGCATCTAATTTTGTATTAGCATTAGTTAAATGTAAGTAAATTCTATTTACAAATTTTAAATAGAAATAACTGGGATAATCTGCCAGTTGACTAATCAGTGTCAATCAATCAATGTGTCCCCAATTTAACGCAGATAATGCAGACAATGATGTCCCTAATTTTTGCAACATAAGCGAGCAAAATTTCCTTTGAGTTTGAAAATTTCCAGTTAAGTCTTTGTACTACTGTGATTTCAGTGAGGTATACTCAGGAGTCGGGGGGCGGGGGTTACTCTTTTCTTTTTCATAAAGAAACAAATAAATAAAAATCATTTCACTTCTGCAAGAGAAATGAATGGGGTTAAAATGACATACTTTAAAAAAAATACAAAATTAAAAGCATAAACCTTGCTCAGGGGAATATTTAGTATGCTCAGAGAAAGAGGACTAACCAGTAGAAATGAACCTTGATAAACTATATTATAAGCACTGGTACTGACCAAACAAAATAGATGTTCAATAAAGTAGATTGGACACTTGGACATAAGCAACTAGAATGGCCAAACAAATATGTACCAGCTAGATATCAACTCTGATGATTTTATATGGTCCTGAGAGTAAGTGTACAGTTGATTTGTAAACCAAAAAGCATTATGAAAACATATTTTATTGTAATGTAGTTTAGATGAAGCTGAATAGAGGGTATGCTATGAATATGTAGACAAAAATAAAAATATCTGCTAATTTCTATTGAACTCCCATTCTTATAGTAGCTTATGAACTGAGAATTCTTCTTTTTACTTCCTTTCATCACTTTTCAGGTGAAATAGACATTTTAAAAAGTTGAGTTTTGGATCTCTTTAGACCAGAAATGGGGAACCTTTTTTCTGCCGAGGGCCATTTGGATATTCATAACATCATTCATGGGCCATTTAAACTATCAACTTAAAAATTAGCCTGCTCTATTTGATCAAACATTTAAGTAACTCACCCCTAATGCTGTGGCCAGGCCAGACAAAAGGACTTCCTGGGCCTTATCGGGCCCCTGGGCCAGACATTCCACACCTCTAAACCATGATCAAATAAGACCAGGTTTAGATACCCGAATGCAAGTTGTTTTTTAAAAATTCTAAAACATCTCTTATTTCCATGTCTTGAACGATATCCCATAAAAATTTATGAAGGTTAATTTTAGATGGTGGGATATGGAGTATTTTTGTTTGTTTTCTTCCTTATATTCTTTTGGGCTGTTTGAATTTTTTCAATAGTTTTTTTTTAAACAATTCATTAAAATAATTAGTTTTTTTTAAAAATCTCTCCCTTCTATTTACTTAGCTGTATTATAGTTCAGTCTTCTATCCTCTCTATTAGATAATTAATTTTCTGAATTTGCATCCCCCAAATTCAACACCACTTTCATTTTGAATTCATTTTAAAGAAGCTCCCATCTAGCCAAAGTGGGAAGGCAGGATACTGTTTCCACAGGGCACACCCTTTGAAGGATTTTCTTTTGTTATTTTTGTTCTTTGCGCTGTCATACCTCATTGTTTCAGAATATTGCTGAATTGTCCAATTTCCTTTGAAAAGAATACCACCAGATGTACAATTTAAGTAACTTGGGAACACATTGCTCAGCGTAGGTGGTATTTGTAAATGTTAGAAAGATCCCTGGATAAGATTCTCGCAGAGATTTCTGTTTATTGTACAGATGTCACAGTGACAAAAGGAGATGAATTAGAAAGAGACTTAGAAAATACTGTGGTCTTGAGGCTTATACACAATTTCCCTCTGCAGGATCTGTTTCTTATGGTGTGATGAACACCACAAACCAATGCGATTTCCAAAGTCTTTAAGCCAAATGGTTCAGCCTCTTAACATTCCCCATGGACCCTAAAGGGTTTTATTTATCATATTTTCTGGTGTATAAGATGACTTTTTAACCCAGGAAAATCTTCTCAAAAGTCAGGGGTCATTGAGGGTCGTCTTATAGGGTGGGTGCTGAAACTTCTGAGCCGGACTGGAAAATCTGCGATCGCCGCATATGGTGGGGGGAGCTCAAAAATGGCCGCCCTCCATTCATTTCAATGGAGCCAGACAGAGACCGCAAGTGTCTACGGTCGGCTCCTTTTTGTGCCGCATACATCCGGACTTTTTAACCCAGGAAAATCTTCTCAAAAGTTGGGGGTCGTCTTATATGCCCAGTTGTCTTATATGCCAGAAAATACAGTATGTATGTATGTATGCATGTATGTATTTTTATTTATTTATGGGAGAGTAGAATTGAGAGGGAAAGATAGAAACATCAATGTGAGAGAAACACATCAATTGGTTGCCTTCTGTATGAGCCCAGGCCAGGGCCAGGGCCACAGAGGAGTCTACAACCAAGGTACGTGCCCTTGACTGAAATCGAACCGGGTACCCTTTGGTCTTCAGGCTGATGCTCTATCCACTGAGGCAAACTGGCCAGGGCAGGGTTATCTTTATTTAATCCTGAGGGGGGCCTAGGTCAGTAACAGAAATTCAAAAATAGTTGATTTTGTGGAGGGTGGCGGGGTTAAGAATAATTCATCTTTTTCTCTTTGGTATTGTCCACTTGGTTGTGGGTTTAGTGCTGTTTGATCTGTCAGAATAAAGGTGGGAAAGAGTAGGACTGTTTCCATCCCTGGAAAATGTCAAGGTCAGGATGGATGACTGTTAGGTATATTCTAGAAGAGAGACATACATTTAAAGAAAACTTGACTGCAATGGCCTTTCAAGTTTCTTTCATCTTTAGATTCTGTGCTCTGAAGTCTACCCTCTACTGATGGTGGTGATGCACCATATTGAAGTGACAGGAGTGTCTTTTGGCCACCTTCTTCACTTGTCTTGACCTGCATCTCTGCAGGGATGGCAGTTCTGAGAATTAAACAGATGGAGCGGTGGGAAAGTATTCCTAGGTGACATGGCGCTGTCCAGCAGTCAAGGGAACTGCACACACTCTATTTAAATGCCAAGTAATGAGACTTAAGGCAGTTTGGAGCAGGGATTCAGCTATGTGCAGAATGCATGTATTCAGTATATGTACATGTATGTAGAAGTATAGACTTACCCAACCCCAACCCAAGGAGATTTTTCCTGTTTTCTTTATTGTTTTTCATTTAAAATGGGTCAATGGTCTTTTAAAATTGTGTAGGAAAAAAGAAGATAACAATGTGAGGGCAAGACAGAAGAGTCATAGAGGAAGAAAGGCAAAAATAGTACAAGCTATTACCCTGTACAAGCTGCCTTTAAGCTTAATTTCAAGCTATTTAGCCAAACACACACACACGTAAACATGTTCTATAAGTAGATGAGCTCAAATCTATAGCAGCTTTGTTATTTATATTTTGCAATCAGTAATATAGTCATCAGAGCACACAATTAAACATACATGTGTGTCAAATATTAGCTTACAAAGTCTTTCCAGAGTATATAACTAAACAATTAAAATTTAAGTTAATTTGCCTTAAAAGGTTGCTCAGTCTTTTTCCCTCTGCAAGTGATAGATGTAGTCACTTTGATAAATACCCACTTGATTGAAGTGCTGAAGAATAACATAAAAACCTTTAAGCATGTTTATAACATTTTTATAAGTGAATGGATACCTAGCCTTCTTTTTCTTATATTTTCTTCAGAAAGGAGGAATCAGTGTTTCCACAGACATCCTAGATTTGAAAAAAAAAAAAAGGAATTTGGGGAAACATCTCAGCCAGCTCCCAGGTGCTAGACAATTATATAGTAACCAGTTCATAGGTAAAACCACAACTAAATGTGGAGAGGCTAATTGCTCCATAGTAATTTTTAATGATTGTAAAATTTACAGAGTAATATATTCATTATAGAAAATTTGAGAAATACAAAAATATCCTAAAAAAAAATCGAAATCATCCTGGCCTCTTATTCCGACGTTTAGCTTCCTAAGTACATTACGTGGTCACATACAAATTTCATGCTCAATATTTCTTCAAGACAAGAAAAAAAGGCCACAATGAGACAGCTGTTGCTCTATCTTATTCTAACCTGGAATCACTGCCCACAAACTTTAATCATCTTCTTCAACTGTTTCCTCTACCCTTAGGCCCAATCTGACAATACATTGTAAATGAGGTGCCAGATCTCCTATTTGGAAAACAGCACTAGTGTTGTCGGCAATTCCCTACCTTCCTCTTCCTAATAGAGATGCAATAATTTATAAAGGAGATATGACAGTGCAAAATCGACTCTATTTTTGTGAGTTAACACTGGAGGTCCCCATGCTGACAGCTGCAAAGGCAGTCAGAGCAACGAGCCCTACAAAGGAAGAAGTTCACGCTAACTTTGAGAAGCCTTTTATCCTCCATGATTTTGATGGCGTGAATTTGTCACCTGCATCTGATATTAACATAATCGTCTACATTCCAGCTAGTGGATGCACCTGTTTCTAAGACTTTATTTTAGCAGTTTTAATGAGCTCTTCAAAAGAGTTTTCCTGGACTTACTTTGCTGCTAGAGAAATAGCAGCTGTCAGCAACTAACAATCCATTCGGTATTTGAATCGAGCTTCGTGAAGTCATTAAACACAAGCAGGAGCATCTACTCCTGGGAAACGAGGCTGGGGGGTGTAGCTGTGGCATTTGGAAAGAGCTTTGGGGTAAGTGGGCTGACCAAAGAAGGTTATTGCCTGCTTGGTCAAAGGCAGTTCACTTGCGCTCTCTAAATCCCACTTTCTCATCTATATAATAATGGTGCTGATAGGGGATACTCATAATCTGATAGATGGACCACCTGAGTTAATCTGAAAAATAATCGTATTAGCTGAAATCTTAGAACACATATATTTATGTGAATAGCAGGTTAAATTTCTTATATATGAATAGGCGGTTACGTTTTCCTTAAGTTTCTTTTTCAAGGTCTGTGCAAAATGATTGAGCAGGTGACTCAGCTGTGAGTCCAGCAAGCTGAACCGATGAGCAGGGTCAGGCTGACCCAGCAGGAGTCAAAACATCATCTCATCAACATCATCTCATCACCCGATAACTGATGACAATAGCTGACATCTGCAGATGTGGCGGCATTCTGTTTCCCAGCCCACTCCCCTTTATAATCCTGTCCCCTGGACCTTGCTCTTAGGACAGGATTTGAATGTTTGTAAGCACCCTTGGCTGGCTAGCCTGCCGATAAAGGCCTAATGTGCTTCAACCCTACCTTCCTTATTGGACACAGCAACAGGCAGCCCGAGCTCAAGTGGAGGTTTCCCAGTAGCAGTACCCATCAGATAAACTTGTAAGGATTAAGCACCTCACCTGTTGTAAGTACCCTATAATGTTAAATCTTATAATTATTATGCTTATTATTAAAAAGGTGTGACTTTAGATGAACCAAGCAAATTCTATCTCATTGGTTGTAGGTTGTAAAATGGTTCTTAAATGAATAATTGCTCATTGAGAACTTTAGTAAGAAAAAGATCAAATTGATGTTTTTAGTTAAATAATCAGGAAGTCTATTTCAATGCAGAATCAGACTTTAACCCCACAGTGAAGATTTTTTGAAAAAGAAGACATCAACCAATCTTCAGAAGTCCAAATCCTTAATCCTGTAAGCCATTTAGAATTGTTAAGTTTTATGTACATATTAGAATATTAAGATAGTTATTTGCTTTTAATATATTTTAATACTTTTTATTATATTACCAAATTTACTTTATGCTGTTAAACTCTGATTTCAATATATTTTCATGCTGGTAATCTCTTTTCTCCTTTCTCCCCATATACTCCTCTGTATACTTTAATTTGAAAAGTACATTGTCATAACCCATCTAAAACTCAATCGAATGGAAAATGAAAAAAATAGGACAATGTTGCTTTAAAGATACACACAGAAAATACATTACAGATCAAATGGAGATAACACCATGAAATAAAGACACTGCAAATTTTAATCTCTCTTCCCCCCATGCCCCCCAGTAAAATAGTAGCACAAAGGTTAAGAAAATGGAAAATTCTCTTATTCCCTTTTTATCTCAATGAAAGTGAGACAACTGTCTTGGCTGAGATGGAAGACATTTATTTTCCTTTTCTCCTTTACACTGTCCTGGCCAACCGTCTTCCCTTAATAATTGGAGCTATTTCATTGGTGTTTCGCCCCTCATGTCACAATACAAAACAATCGCTTAGATTGAGAGAGGCCCAGCTTGGGGATCTCCATCGACTTGTTATAATAGGGGTTTCTCTGCAAAGCCATTGTGTTCTGGAAACCAGCAATTTGACTCTGCTGCCTTAGGCAGTCCTCTGGAAACCACCTCCCCACATTTCAGAGGTTCCACTTTATCCAGAAGTGCATGGAGCATCTTTCCAGAAGACATTCAGTTCTACTCAGAGACCTCAGCTTGGTAACCTGAGAAAACAACCCCAAGGGAGCTCTCCTCTGGTGGCTCTTTGACTGTGTTTTACTATTGAAGGCAAGCTGGCCTTCCCATGAGGGGGTCCTGTGGTTTATGGCCTGGCTACTCCCCGTGTGGGCTTCAGAAGGGCAGCATCAGCATCGGCATCAGCCCCACCTGGGAGCCAGTTAGTAACAGTCTGAGGCTCCACCCCAGACCTACTGAATTAGAATTTACAGCTTAAGATTCCCAGGTGATTCGTGTGCACATTTAGGTTTAAGAAGCAGAGGTGGCCCTGGCCAAGTGGCTCAGTTGGTTGGAGCATCATTCATACACCAAAAGGTTGCAGGTTCAATTCCTGGTCAGAGCACATATCCAGGTTGCAGGTTCCATCCCCAGTTGGGGCATGCATAAGAGGCAACTGGTTGATATTTCTCTCTCTGCTCCCTAAAAAAATCAATAAAAAAAAAATCCTTGGGCCCTGACTGGTTTGGCTTGGTGGATAGAGCGTCGGCCTGCAGATGCAAGGGTCCCAGGTTCCATTCCGATCAAGGGCATGTACTTTGGTTGTGGGCACATCCCCAGTAGGAGGTGTGCAGAAAGCAGCTGGTCAATGTTTCTCTCTCATCGATGTTTCTAATTCTAATTCTCTATCCCTATATAAACACACACACACATATATACACTAGGGGCCCAGTGCACAAAAATTTGTGCACTCGGGAGGTCCCTCAGCCCAGCCTGTGCCCTCTCGCAGTCTGGGACCCCTCAGGGGATGTCCACCTGTTGGCGTGCCTGGCCAGCCTGGGTGAGGAGCTGATGGCTGTTTGCAGGCTGGCCAAGCCCCCCAGTGTGGACCCTTACCCCATTGGGTTGTGGCCAGCCTGGGTGAGGGGCTGAGGGCTGTTTTCAGGCTGCCCACAGCCCCTTCAGGGTTCGGGTCTCTACTGGGGTTCTTGGGCAGCCTGGGTGAGGAGCTGAGGGATGTTTCCAGGCTGCCCACAGTCCCTTCAGAGTTCAAGTCCCTACTGGGGTGCCTGGGCAGCCTGGGTGCAGGGCTGAGGGCCGTTTTCAGGCTTTCAGACTGCCCACAGTTCCCACTGACCCAACATCCTAGCAAGGCTGGCTGGAAGCAGGTTTCTGAGGTTTATTTATCTTCTATAATTGATACACTGTTGTTTTAAGCCAGGCCTAGGCAGGTAACAAAGCCTCCTGTTGGCTTCAGCTCTATAATTGAAAGAACGTTGCCTTAGTAGAGGCCCAGCCGGCTTAGGCAGACAGTTTCCTCCATTGCTGGGGCAACAGAAGCCTCCTGTTTGGTTCAGCTCTGTGGCTTCTATCATTGCAACTATGTTGCCTGGAGCAGAGAGAGGCCTAGCCGGCCTAGGCACACAGTTTACTCCTGGTGCAACGGAAGCCTCCTGTTTACTCTAGCTCTATGACTGCTGGCCTCCATCTTGGCTGGGTTAATTTGCATACAGCTGCTCTGATTGGCTGGTGGGTGTGGCTTAGGCATCACAGAGAAATGGTCAATTTCAATATTACTTGTTTATTAGATTAGATGGCTAAGTGACCTACGGTAAGTCCTCTCTGTAAAAAAAAAAAATCAATAAAATATATTTAAAAAAATCCTTGGGTGAGGATTAAAATAAAAAAAAGACAGTGATATAAGTAATCTGCCCAAGATTGCTTTTCCCAGCAGCAGACCTCACCATATCCTGTTCCTAAGCTGTATCCATCCACTTTCCACTTCTCTCTACATAGGTTTCCCTGTAGTGCTCCTGGGCAAACTCTCTCTCTTTTGGATGAGTCCCTGCCCGTGTGTCTTGTTTTGATCTTCATTTCTAAGGTTCAGGTGGTCAAACATGTATATGGCATAGGCTTCCACTAGCTAAGCCATATTCTTTCCCCTCCGAGTCATCTTGCTCTCTCTATTCCCACAGCTGTAGTGTTACCATCTTCATAAATTATTGTGAAAGAAGAAAATTACCAAAAGAAAAAAAATAGTCTCAATAAACCTGCATAGTTTAGAGCTAAAGAATATGTTAAAATTTTCCATTGTGGAAATTTCCCAGCTCCTGGGCTCTTCAGATTTTTTTTTTTTTTTTTCAGAGCTGCAAGCAAAGAATGGAAATTTCCAATTGCAGCATCAAGGGCTGCTGTTCTGCTGACTGTCTTGCTCAGCTGGGGTCATCTGCTTCTCTAAAACATCAAGGAATGCCAAGGTAGATCTGAGGGAACACACACTTCCTCTGCAGGAAGGAGAGAATGTCTTTGTGCTGCCTCCACGCTGGGATGAGGAGAGGGGATGGAGAGGTGGCAGGCCCTGCTCCACCCACCTGAGTGGGAATTTTGTTGACAGTTACCACATCAGCAGCTTATCCTAGCTGACATCTTTCCAATGGCAGCTGGCTGGCAGGTCGTGTGTGTGTGTGTGTGTGTGTGTGTGTGTGTTTAAGAAATCCCTGGTTTTGGGGGGGGGGAGGTAGAAGAAGGTAAAGGAGAGATAAATGGTGATGGAAGGAGACTTGCCTTATGGTGTTAAACACACAATACAATATACAGATGATGTATTGTAGAACTGTATACCTGAAACCTGTATAATTTTATTAACCAATGTCATCCCAGTAAATTCAATTTAAAAAATGCACAGATGAAAAAGAAAAAAAGAAAAGAAAAGAAATCCCTAAGGTGAGTGAGAGATGCAGAGAGAGGAGAGGAACCAACATTTGTTAAAGTCTATCCTTCCAAGTTCTCTGCCAGGAATTTGATATGTATTATTTGACCTTTATGTGACCTGCCCAAAGGTCAACTCCTGATTTTCTGCACCCAAAATCTGGAAGTTTCATTGTTCTTCCTGACACAGCCCTATCGCCCCTGACCCTCCCAGAACCATGTCATCTGTACACCTCCTGACTCCACCTCTTCAGTGATATCAACAGCTCAGTTCTTTTTCATTGTATCTAAGTTGAAGAATGTTTTCATTCACAGCTGGTCACGCTGTCTGAGGCAACAGGCGTCTACCAGTTCCCTACACCCTGTCCTGTTCATCCCCATGCACTACCGCTGTCCCTGCAGAAGTCGATGGTGGCACCCTGACTGGCTCTAGGCCAGAGGGAATGTTCTCAAACTGAGGTTGTGTGGCTTGTCTGAGTGGTTTGGGAGTTTTGTTTTCATTTTCAGTGTTTTTCTTTCTTTTTTTTTTTTTAATTTGGAAGTTTCTGAATGACTCTAAGGTTCACAGGTTACCTCTGTTTATTCTCTTCCTACTGACAGCCCATGGTACCAGGAAAACAATAGTTGAGGGAGATTTCTGAAATCACTGTTGCTATTTATTCTTAACATTATTTATTGAGGCAAGTTTGGTAATAAGGAAAATACTCCAGCAATAAATTTAAAAAGTATCATCAAATGGCAAGTGATTTAAATTTTTTTATTTTTATTTTTATGAGAGGAAGTGAGGAGAGAGATAAAGGGGAGGGAAAGAGGGAGAGAGGGAGAGAGGGAGAGAGAGAGAGAGGCGGGGAGAGAGAGAGAGAGAGAGAGAGAGAGAGAGAGAGAGAGAGAGAGAGAACATAGATTGGTTGTTCTACTTATTTATGCATTTATTGATTGATTCTTGTATGCCTGACCTGGGATCAAACCCCCAACCTTGGCATATTGGGATGACACTCTAACCAACAAACTACCTGGCCAGGGCTGCAGTGAATTTTAAAGAGTATTTATTCTTTGTCTTTTCAATCACATCCATACATAACCATAGATAGCAGTGTCATCTTTGAATACAGTGAACAATTTTAATGCCACCTGATAATGAAAGTAGAGAAAGTGGGAATGGTCAGCAAGAATGTTGTAGGCCCTGGCCAGTGGGTTCAGTTGCTTAGAGTATCATCCTGTACACCAAAGGGTTGTAGGTATGATTCCGGTCAGGGCACATACCTGTGTTGTGGGTTCAATCCCTGGTCTGGGATCCTATAGGGGGTAACTGATCGATGTTTCTCTCAAATTGATCTCTCTCTCTCTCTCTCTCTCTCTCTCTCTCTCTCTCTCTTCCTCTCCCTCTCTTTTCTCTCCCTTCCTGCCTTCCTTCCTCTCTCTCTAAAAATCAATAAACATATCCTTGGGTGAGGATAAAATAATAATGCTGTAGGTCTGTTTAGGCTTTAGTCTCAAAGGCTAACATGTATTTAGTCATTGGTAACTCCTGTGATAATGATTCTCCTTATCCCTTCAGTCCATTAAAACTGGGTCTATTTCCATGAGGAATTCATCAAGATGGCATTTTAATAGGGTCCGGATCTCATATGATAGGCACCACATTTCTGACAAGCTTCTTTCCATTAATTTTCTGCATCTGTCATTAGCTAGAGGATATTGGTCCTTTTAGTTAAAGACAATGATGATTCATATCTGTGGGTGGGGCTGAATAGATGTATGATGACTGTTCCTGTGCACTTTAGACCACAGTGATGACTTTTAAAGAAACATTTATGGTTGGAATACATGCTGTTTTACATGCTGACTGATTTCAGCCGTGGCCTCACTGTCCCTGCCCCTTGCAATGTGACTTTGCTGCTCTTTCCAGAGTTAGAGTCCATTTCTCCCACCTAGGCCACTGAATCTAGGCTGGCCTTTTGACTTGTTCTGGCCACTAGACTGCAACAGAAGTAACAGTGGGCCAGTTCCAAGCCCTAGCCTCAAGTGTACTCTTCCACTTGCTTTCTTGGAACCTGCCTTCTGGAAGGGGGTGGGTAGCGGGGAGGAGGGTGAGAGAGTGTGTGGAGTAGAGATGAGCTGAGGTCATTGCAGCCTAGCCAGCACAGGGCTACCACACCAGCTGACCACAAATGCCTGAGCAAGCCCACCAAGATCAGCTGGGCCCAGCCCATGAGAAATAGTAAATGGTAGCTAATGTAAGCCACTAACTTTTAAGGTGGTTTGTTATAAAACAATAGGTAACTGATACAGATGACCAGTTTCTCCCCCTCCCTCCCTTTTTTTCTGACAGGAAGCTCAGAGTCAAATCTGAAGGCAAGTCACAGAATCTGTGTTCATTCATTATTCATGTTTATTGCACCCCTTATGGCTAACATATTTGCAATATTCTCTCTCCTTGGTAGTGAATTTTAAAAAATTTAATAACCTACTGTTTTCCACGTTGGTTCTAAACCAAATGTATCTCTGACCTTCAATATTTAGGTAGTTTTTACTTGTCATCAGATTAGAAGAGATGGCTCTATAGCAGGATTGGCAAACACTTTTTGTAAAAAGCTAGCTAGTAAATATTAGGTTTCACAAGCCATACAGTCTCTGTCCCAACAGCTCAACTCTGCCATTGTTGTGAGAAAGCAGTGCTAGACCGCACGTTAACCAATGGGCAAGGCTGTGTTCTAAGAAAACGTAATTATAAAATAGGCGGTGGACAGGATTTTGCCCTCAGGCCATAGTTTGCTAACTCTTGATCTAGAGAAATCTATGTTACTATGTCAAACACCTTCATCGATTGTCTGAGCCCATCAACTTTATTGTAATTCATCTCAATTACTTTGAAAAAACAGGTAAGTTCAGTGAATTTACTTCCTCTATCAGAAGACCAGAAGGGGCTGACCTCAGAGCAACTAACAGCATTTGTACAGGGCAAGCAACATACCGAACAAGTTAAAATTCCCTAGTGACTTAGTCCGCGGTTGGTTATTTAGTTAATGCTAAAAGCCAGGGGGACAAAAGCGATGCCTCGTTTGTCTTGTTTCATTTCACAGCCTCTAATCTCAAACATGCTGTATGTCACAATGAGGACGGAGCTCCCGTCTACTTGCCTACCCGGAGCTCCCTGGATGTATTGTGCTGTTTCACGCCTCTCTAGCTCTGCACACAATGTTCCTTCTTCCTGGAACACACTTAGCCCTCTCCTCTTACTGGCTAACGCCCACGCTGATCAAAACGCAGCTGAATGATACTGCCTCTTGGAAGACTTTCCTGAGTGCACCTCCACCTCCTCACCCTGGACTTCTAGTCTGCACACTCAGTCTCCATAATTATTCTACTAAATTAACAATTAACATACATAATGCTTGTTTTGTGCCAGGCACCTACTATGTGCCAGGCATTGTTAAATATATCATTTTAACTGAAATTATCAGCATATTTGTCTGTTTCCTTAGTGCAATCATGCATTCAAAAACACTTACTGAATACTTGTGCTAGGTAAAAAAGATAAATAAGACACAAGCCTAGAATATAGAATGTAAGCCTACTGAGGGCACATAGTATGTCTTTCTTGTCTTTATTTCTCAATACCTAGCAGTCCAGACCAGAGATTTTAAAATTAACGTCAGATGAATAAATGAATGAATGAATGAATGAATGAATGAAAATAGCTAACACTTATACAATACATAGGTGCCAGGCAATGTCCTACGCTCTTTACATGTGTTAAGAAGAAACAATAGGCCCTGGCTGAGTAGCTCAGTTGGTTGCAGTGATGTCCCAATATGCCAAGGTTGAAGGTTTGATACCCCGTCAGGGCACATGCAAGAATCAATCAATGGATTGATTCTCTCTCCTTTCCTCTCTCTGAAATCAATCAGTCAAAAATACAAACAAACAAAAACAAACAAAAAACACACAACCAGACTCAAAATAGAGTCACTTGTGGTAACCTCCACCAATACTTAATACCTAACTTAATTCAGTTGTGACCTCTCTCAGGAGTAGACTTTTACAACAATCAGCCCAGAATTTCCCAGTCAGCACTGCTGAAGTAATCTGCATGATAAGACCCCTGCCTTTCCCTAAAATAACATGTCCTTGTCCTGGCTGGATGGCTCAGTTAGTTGGAGCATTGTCCTGTACATCGAAAGGTTGCGGGTTCAGTCCCCAGTCAGAGCCTATATGGGAGGCAACCAATGTTTCTCTCTCACATAGATGTTTCTCTCTCAAAACCAATAAATAAACAAGACATACCCTTGGGTGAAGAATTAAAAAAAAAAGAATTTCCTTGCCTGAGATAATTAACTCTTTTAATTTTTTTGTCCTGACCCATTTCAGCCTATAAAAGCCTTTCATTTTGTGAAGCTCCTTGGAGCATCTGTTTACTAGATGGGATGCCACCTGATTCGTAAATCATTCAATAAAGCCAATGAGATCTTTACATTTACTTGGTTGAATTTCTGTTCTACAACACACTGCTAAACTCATTTACTCCTCATAAGAATTTTATGGGGCAGCTGGTAGAATTATCACCACTTCACATTCGGGGAATCAGATTTGGAGAATTTTTAAGTAATGAACGTGCCCACAGCCACACAGATAGTTCGTGCCAGAGCTGGTTCCAGAGTCCAGGCTCATAATCAATGGCTGAAATGAAAGCTGAGTGATTCAGCAGAAATCCATTGCCACTCCTGGAAAAGCAATTCAAAGGCTGTATCTACGCAGACATGGGTAGTGATTATGAGCTTGGGTTTAGGAATCAGAATTGTGTTTCTATTTGCATGCAGGTGGGCAGGGTAAGTGATCAATGGGGGTGGTGCTTCCAAAGGGCACCCCCACATTTACTCATGGCACAGTGTGCACAGTGTGGTTGCATTCCGAGCTCCACCCTGCTTTCTTCCGCTGCCCTCTCCTGCTTTCCGGTGGGCATGCGCTGATGCTTGAGGAGTGCCTCCAGCACAGCTGCCAGCATGGAACTGCTGTTTTGACTCTTTCCTGGTAGCAAGCAGGATTCTACAGTAGATCCATCTATGCTGGCCTATTCCAATGGACACTTCAGCAAATTAGCATTTGTTTATTTATTTATTTATTTTTAATCCTCACATTCCATTGATTTCCAAAGAGAGTGGATGGGAAGGTGGAAGTGGGGAGAGAGAGAGGGAGAAACATGAGCATGAGAGAGACAAATTGATTGGTTGCCTCTCCCACATGCCTGGACCAACCGCGGCTGGGGTCCCTGCAACGGAGGAACATACCCTTGACGGGGAATCAAACCTGCAACACTCTGGTCTGCAGGCCGATGCTCTAACCACTGAGCAAACAGGCCGGAGCTTAAGAAGACTACATAGGAATGCCCATAATGCTGGTGAACCTGATCAGTTTTGTGTTTTGTTTGTTTGTTTGTTTAAAGATATTTTATTGATTTTTTTTACAGAGAGGAAGGGAGAGGGATAGAGAGAAACATCGATAAAAGAGAAACATCCATCAGCTGCCTCCTGCACACTCTCCACTGGGGATGTGCCCACAGCCAAGTTATATGCCCTTGACCAGACTCGAACCTGGGACCCTTCAGTCCACAGGCCAACGCTCTATCCACTGAGCCAAACCAGTCAGGGCCTTGTGTTTTTGTGTGTCTGTGTGGTGTTTTTTTTAGGCTTGTTGCCAGTCACTCACTGATGGCTTTGGAAGTCCCTATGGGGCCTCTCAGGCAATATGCCACTCAGTGGGGAAGACACAGACAGGCAGAGACAGTGAATGGCTTCAGCTGTCACTGAGGACAGGCCTGCTTTGCTGAAAAAGAAAGAACAGATATTTCCAATAGAATTTCACTTCTGAAACAAACAGGGGTTTGAAACATTTTAGGTTTGAGCATTAGGACATCAGAAAATAAAAGTGATCACAGAGTCCCTGCAAACCCTTGAAGTTACAGTACCTCCCAGTGTAGAACAAATGTGCACATTCTCCTGCCTCCAGGCAGTTTTCTTCAAAAAAATTGGGCCAGCCCAGCTAGAGTAGCTTAGGAGTTGAATGTCGACCTATTAACCAGGAGATCGTGATTTGATTCCCGGTAAAGGCAGATGCCTAGGTTGTGGGCTTGATCCCCAGTAGGGCATGTACAGGAGGCAACCAATCAATGATTTTTCTCTCATCATTGATGTTTCTATTTCTCTTTCCCACTTCCTTGCTCTCTGAAAGCAATAAAAATATATTTACAAAAAAATTGGACTGGACTTTTCATGGGAACATAAAGTATAGGGGATATAGTCAATATCTACACTAATAAAAGAGAAACATGCAAATTTGTGTCACTCCACTACACCCACCAACCAATCATGATGAATATGCAAATTAACCAAACAAAGATTGCGGTTAATTTGCATATGCAGGTGCAGAGCGAAGACTGAAGATGACTGAGGACTGAAGAGGCTTGGCTTCTCCATTGCAGTTGGAGCAGAGAAGCCAAGCCTCTTCAGACCCAAAGGCCTGGGTCCAGGTGCTAGAGGAAAACTGGTGCTGGCAGCCAGGGGAAGGCAGGCCTATTGTGCAAATCTCCTTGCGACGAGCCTCTAGTATTATAATAACTACATATGATGTCAGATGGGTACAAGACTTTGTAAGTTTTATAAATGTCCCATTATGTTGTATACCTGAAACTAATATAATATTGTGTGTCATCTATAATTGAAAAATAAAAAACATTTTAATTGGAACTTTCCCTTTACTGCTTTTGCAGTTAGGTAAATAGAAGGCTACAAAGAGGCAATTTGCTTGGTAGCCTCCACTGGTCACTCGGAGGACCTAAGAAAGACGGGCCAGGGTTAGGACTAGCTCCCACAAGCTTCCTGTTCACAGTCTGAGGCACAACCGAGTCCAATTAGAATCCGACGATTCAAGACTCAGCTCCTGCAAGCAATCACGTGTCCCTGCAGAGCTATGCAAGGTTAACCTGCAGGTACATGAAAAGGTGTGAGAAGTTACTCTTTCCCTTTCTCCTCCACAGGCTTTCCTCCTGGTCCGTTACTCATCACGGAACTTCTCAGGAGCACACCGGTTGCCTGGCTGGAAGACTTGAGGAACATTCAGTTGACCAGCATTCTTGGGTACCCACAAACCTTTTTCAGGATTTGGACAGAATTTATAGCCCCTTATTTTCCAAGTAATGCAGATGTTATTGTATTTATAGCCCACTTCATACAGTTTAACACTTAATAATCCTCTGCTTGTTTCATTATGTAACTTTTTTTAAAAATCTGGATCATAAGCTCACTGGGCAGGGATCATGGCTTTACTTCGTTTGAATCCTCCACAGACTAAACAGAATGAAGGATTTCCATCGTGGGTGGTCGAGGGAGTGTGACCACAGGCTAGTGTCTGGAGACCTTGGTGGTTTCTGAGCCCCCTGCCCGCTGCAGCTGGGAATAAGGCCTTCAGGAAGCATGTAAGTGTCAGGTGCAATTTCCTTATCTTAAATTTGCCCCACATACTTCACCAGTTTGTTGGGAGGATCACAAACATAGCATGTGAAAGTATTTTGTAAACCAATATTTGCTAACTATTTGAATGTGAAAAGTCTTTGGAAGAGGCACATCACAAATATCTGATTGATTTTTACTGATAAGCTATTGCGTTTCCCTTTCCTTACATTCAGTTCCTTTAGGGGTCTTATTTATCAGGATTTAATTTTATCTGAGTGGCACAGCCACTCCTCATCTTCCTAATACTGTGTGACATGTCCCCTGGTACATTTCACCCCGCAGTACCTTAAAATGGGATAGAAATCTAAGCAAACCAACCAAAAAGTCACAAAGCATGCCATGGTTACATCTATCACACAAGGACTCCTTGGGATCAGTGCTTTCGTCACCTACCAGAGTTTCAGAGCCTTTCTTGTGCTGCATCAACCCACTCGAATTGTACCCTAGGCAAGGAGTGTGCATACTTCTAAATTCTAGCGCCTGTTTAATATGTGAGAGTGGTAGGTTGTTGCTCTACGTCCAGGCCAGCTGAGAAGAAAATGAAAAACGTGGCCCTTTATGGGAAATTTTACAAAGAGATGCCACTATGAAACACTTTTAGAATGATTCACATATTTATAGCCTTTATTTTCTGTTTGTTCTTAGCAAAGAGACAGTCTCCCTGAGGTAACAGAATTCTATACTATCAATGGAAAACTCCTTCAAACATGGTTTTTCCTCAAAATGCTTCTAAAAGATATAGAGTTTAGTCTCAGGTGTTTTTTTATTTCTCATTTAACTGGAGAGAAAGCATGGAGACACTAAGAGATAAAATAAGTTGCATATTCTAGGGATTGGCTTATATAGATTCCCCATCTAGTACTCTGAGTCCAACTAACATGGAAGTAAGAATAACTAGAAAACTGATAACTTGTTTCTGGTAAGCATTATAAACTCGTACTGAAAAATTTCAATTTTAGTATTTTCAATTAATTCATGAAAGCTATGTGAGTCTATTTTTTTCCACGTTCAATCACAGAATTTCAACTGTAGGGTTCAAACACTTTGTCAACATAGTGAATCCAGGCCAGATCTGAGTTCCATTGTTGACTATTAACGATGCTGTTTTTTTTGGTTTGTTTTTAAAAAAATATATTTTATTGATTTTTTTACAGAGAGGAAGGAAGAGGGATAGAGAGTTAGAAACACCGATGAGAGAGAAACATCCATCAGCTGCCTCCTGCACACCTCCTACTGGGGATGTGCTGACAACCAAGGTACATGCCCTTGACCGGAATTGAACCTGGGACCTTTCAGTCTGCAGGCCAACGCTCTACCCACTGAGCCAAACCGGTCAGGGCAATGATGCTGTTTTTATGGGACATAAAAAGAGGAACCTCTTTTTCAGCATTAACCAATCCAGAACAATCTTTGAAACCTCATTTATTTTCTTTTTCAAACTTTGCTTTATGGTAAGTTTCAAACATCTACCCAAAGATAGAAAGAATAGTAAAAATGGACCCAACTTCCACTGTCATCATTTAGCTTCAGCATGTGGCCAGTCTTGTGAAGCCTCATTTTTAATTGAGGTATTAATAGCCAGCAAAATTAAACTCATACTACATGCCAGTACATTTTAATGTTCAAGTCAGATAACATGCTTATTCATATATATTTTCTTAAAATAATTTCTTTTCGCTAGTTTTCTTTCTCACTCTCAAATCTCCTCCCCCCCCACCCCCCCGCTTCTCCTGGGACTGAGAAGGGGCCAGGCCCTTTAATAGTCATTGCCAGAGGAAAAATACCTAAGAAGAGGAGGAAGAGTAGATTTATAATGTATTAATTATTCTCTTCCTATGGCACCATGCCTTACTTTCTCTGCCTAACCATTGCAAGAAAATCGTGGTGATGGAAAGGGAGGCACTTCCAACAAAAGAACTGATTCTTCGTCCCCTACACCCCCATAACATATGACAAGTGGTAGATACTGTTAGGAGGTCACTCCACATTGATGCTAAAGGGAGAGAGAGCCTCAGGGACTAATACTACAACCTAAATGTTTCAAGGTATAGAATTTCTTATATATAAAAGTTCTTTATCTATTTGATTGATTTATATACATTAATAAAGAAGTTTGCAAAATACAAACAGTTGGCACTTTAGAATTACTTTAAGATTTATCAAAATATCAGTATATATAAATTTGTAGCCAAATCATACCCATAGGGAATTTAACATAATTTTTTAAAGTAAATTAGAATGACAGAGTTGGTAAAAGTTACATGACTTTAACATAACTTTGGGGTTTTTCTTTTATACTAGAGGCTCGATGCACAAACTCGTGCACAGGTGGGGTTGCTCTCGGTGGCCTGCAAGGATCAGGCCAAAACCTGCAGTCCAACACCGCCTGCAGCTCCTACCTGCTGCTCTCGTTCATCCCAGCCCTGCTGTGCCTGCCATGGGCTTACGCCCAATAAGTCCCGACTGTGAGAGGTTTGTGCTGCCATAGCAGCACTTGCCAGCCATGAGCCCCGTGTCTGACGCCCTCCCAAGGGGAGTGGCCTGTGGGATCAGGTTGAAACTGGCTCTCCAACATCCCCCGAGGGGTCTCAGATTGTGAGAGGGCACAAACTAGGCGAGGGACCCCACCATTGCAGATTGGCCAGGGAGGGACCGTGAGAGGGCTCCAGGGCATGTCCGGCCATTTCACTCAGTCCCAATCAGCAGGACCCCAGCAGCAAGCTGATCTACTAGTCAGAGCATCTACCCCCTGGTGGTCAGTGCACATCATAGTGACTGATCAACCAGTTGACTGTCTTCCCCCTAGTGGTCAGTGCATGTCAAGCGAGTGGTTGAGCATCCTTAGCATATCATTAGCATATTACGCTTTTTTTGGTTGTTCAGTTGTTCTGCCATTTGGTCTATTTGCATATTACCCTTTTATTATATAGGATTGTTCCCCAATGGAAAAAAAGAGCAGAATTCCTACCTAGATGGTAACACTTACACCATTCACTTAATTGTAGGAGTCTTGATTGCCCTTGGGAATGAGTATACTGCTATGGCATTAAATGTGAGGTATAATTTAAAGCCAGACAAGAGAAAAGGCTTTTGTCAGAAGTAATATAATCATGTAAATGTAAAAGTATAAAAAAAAAAGGCTTAAGAATTTCACCAAGGAATCTAAAGCTACACTTCCTATGCAAGTTCCTTACTGAACCACGCTGAACTTTGTAGAACTCAAGCCTCTCATGGAAAACAGCTTTGAAACCAAACACAATGGGGATAGCAAGTCACAGGATGGGCTGCAGTGTTATTCAGGATTGTCATCTGCTTTATCCCCTGTGGTAACCTGCTTAGCACTCAGTAAAGGCTTAGAGAATGAGCACTTCTTAGACCCCACTCCTGTGTGGACTTTTAGAATCCAGGGGAATAGTTCCCCTTTTTCTTCATTAGTTACACTCAGAAGGGAACTGGAAGGTGCTGCTCAGAGGAGGGGTGCTCGGCCAACACTGGCTCCTTTTCCACTCTGCTCAGGGGTGTGCTGCTGCCTGGGTGTGATGTTGAAGGATGAGAGGAACACAAGCTTCCTTCACTATGACATGGTGCCAATGACCTTCACTCCTGAAGAAACAAATTGCACTTCTTCCTCAGCACATTCACAATGAATCTCTGAGATACGGGTTACTCAGTCAGGAAGAAAAGCATTAATTTATTTAAGAGAAGAACTTCATAGGAAAACTTAACAGAGGGAAAATAACTTTTTAAAAGGATCAAGCTGCCAGGCTGGCTTGGCTTAGTGGTTGAGCATCAACCTATGAACCAGGAGGTCACAGTTCAATTCCTGGTTAGGGCACATGCCAGAATTGTGGGCTTGATACCTGGCCAGGGCTATCTTTTATAATTATTACTAGAGACCCAGTGCACAAAATTCATGTGTGGGGGGGGTGTCTCTCAGTCCAGCCTGCACCTTCTCCAATCCAGGGCCCCTCAGGGCATGTCTGACTGCCTCTCACAATCTGGGACCACTGGCCCCTAACCACTCACCTGCCTGCCTGATTGCCCCAAACTGCTCCCCTACCAGCCTAATCACCCCTAACTGCTCCCCTGCTGGACTGATCACCCCTAACTGCCTCTGCCTTGCCTCACACCCAGGACCCAGGACCCAGGACCCAGGATTCCCTTCTCCGGGACCTGGGCTTCTCTCCCTTTGGCCAGCCTCAGGCACCAGGACCTGAGCTGGCTTTGCCTGGGCTGGCCTCAGCTGCAGGGGACCGTGGACAGGTCCCCTGTCCCTCTCCTGGGCCGCAGCCCCAGTTGCTGGCACCTAGGACTGTGGAGACCATGGGATGTGCTGATTGTCCCTTTCCCAAGCCACAGACACAGGTATAGTCGCTGGTACCCAGGATTCAGGGCAGGTGGCTTGTTCCTCCCGGGCTACAACTTGGCTGGTCCTCATTTCTCTCTTGCGAGCTCATTTGTGCCTGACGGGTCCCTATTCCTCTCTCCCCAGTATTGAGTGTCTGAGCCATTACAGTGCAATGGCGTGAGGGCGTGATGACCATTTGCATATTAGCTCTTTATTATATAGGATTATCCCTCTCAACCTAGCATTTTCCAGCTTGATGTCCATTTACCTACCTAAAGCTACTGATGCCACATGTAACCAACTCCAGGTAGAGGTGCCAGGCCATCAGATGGCTGTCACTGTTTCACATTGGGAGGATCAGCAGCAGGATAGAAGGTGAACATTTCTCCAATTGGCCTCAACTGAACAGTCCACACAACACTGTCTAGCACAGGATTCAAGTGTACCGAAAGAATGTTAAATGGATGAATTGTGACTTGCAGGAAAAGAAACAGGCACCATGTTTCCAATTATTCTTCATTTCAGACAACAACTAGCTGTTTCCGCTGGCTGGAGCAGCAGCTGAATGGGGAGCACTATTGAGTAAACTCTGCTGAAGAAGGATGAATGTGGGCCAGTGAATTTTTTGACACGGTCCCAGCTTTATTTTTGCCTATTGCTGGCAAGCTACTACAGGGACATGAGGAAACAACAGACAAAAACTTTGTAAATAAGGCTCAAAGGACAAGAAGTCCCTATAGCCCCCCGCATATAAACGTTTTATGCCAATAAGAGTCATCTGTGACATAAGGCAGAAATTCTAAATTTAGCTGTTGATTAGAAAAAGAAAAAACACATAAATCTTTTTAAAAAACTCACAAAATAAATCATTTTTAATATCACTAAAGCAAAATATTAAAGTAATTAAACTATTTTAAAATAAAGAAAAGAGTATTTTCATGATAAAGTACTTTAATATACATAAAAATGTGACTATTAAGAATACTATTAATTATATATTTTAATAAATTATTTCATATAAGTAGATTATAACTACATAGACTATGTTATAAATTACACATATTCTAATATGTTTATATTTAATAACATTAAATTTAAGACAAATGTTAGATATATAAAAAACTTAAAAGTTTTATTCCTGAACTTAAAGGGAAAGCAGAAATGAACTGACGATACTCATTTCCCAACTTGTTTTACATCACAACTGATAAACTATCTGATGCCAACTGGGAATGAATGGGGTATTTGTTTCTTTGTTTCGGGCATCTATAATAGGAGTAGAGTGATATTTGTGCATTTCATCTCAAATACGTTGATGTATAAATAGATAAACTGAGGGTGGTTATTATTATTTTATTTTGTCCAAAATATTTCCTAACTCACTAGGTGTTCCTACTTTCTCTTAGCATTATCTTACCATATCAGTTCTTCGCCAATCCCTACTCCTTCCTCTCTTTAAAAAGTTTTGTGCACTTGCAAAATCAACTCTCATCTTTCTGCTTAGAATGACTTTCTCATTAACTTCTGTGCTCATGACGATCCTTTCTCAGCCTTTGCTTAAGTTGTTGGCATTCATGGAAGCTCTTTTTTCTTTTTTTTTAAAATATATTTTATTGATTTTTTACAGAGAGAAAGGGAGAGGGATAGAGAGTTAGAAACATCGATGAATCAATCAGCTGCCTCCTGCACACTCCCCACCAGGGTTGTGCCTGCAACCAAGGTACACGCCCTTCACTGGAATCGAACCCGGGACCCTTGAGTCCGCAGGCCGACCCTCTATCCGCTGAGCCAAGCCGGTTAGGGTGGAAACTCTTTTTGCTGTGTGCAGGAGAACATCAAACTCAAAAAGTTTCCCACCTATGAGGTTTCGGACCTACTCAGAGACAGTTAAATAATGTATTGCTTCCCATATGAAGAGACACATAGGTGCCCATTTATAAGAAAGTAAGACAGGCTGGGGAGGAAAGACAGAGAGAATGAAGAGAGGGAATAGGCAGAGGACAGCCTTCCCCTGTCTGGCCTGTACTAAAAGCTGGGACTGTACTTTTGTAATCCTGTTGATTAGCACAAAGCTATCAGGGCTACATGATTTTTAAAAATCCAACTTGGCAGATAGTCCATATTGATTGAATTCAATTGATAAAACCGCTGTTCAGAACTACATTAAAATGATTACAAGATTTTTTTTGTTCTGGTCTAGCAGATTTTTTTTAAAGGCTCATTTTTTTTTTTTTACTTTTTTATTGTAAAATTGTTTTGTTGAAATTCGTGAGTCTGTCTAATGGTGTGAGGCACAGAACCATCTTGCATTCCTGCCTTTTCCCAACATAGAGGTCAGATGCCTTGTGCTGTCCTTGTCCTTGTGATGGGAGGAGGTGCCCTAGAGTAATTTTAAAGGCTAAAGAAGGATCAAGAAGAACAGAGAAGGCATTCTGAGGCAAATGCAAGATATGGAATCAGGAATCTCTTTCTCTGTAAAGCTTTTTGGAATCTTTCTTGTACCCTGTAACTTGTTTTCCCTTCACCAGGCAGGGAAACTCAGTTCTGCCTGTTAAGAATTTCATCTGCCTCTCTGAAAAAACGGGCAGAAAGAGTAGCGTGGGGATGGTGAGGGAAGAAAGAGGGTTAAATTCTTTAAAGCTTGAAGAAGAAAGTTAAAAGTGAAAACTAAATTTAATTGTCAGTTTCTTCCTCAAACATCACTGCTGCTTACAAAATAATTTGCAGTAGAGGAAGATCGTGTTTTTTATAAACCTAACTCACATCACCATCCTGGGACTCTGATGTGTCCCTTTTCCACTTTTTGGTCAATAAAAAAATTCATCTTACCCAGCATCCAAGTCATTTAAAATGAGTCACACGCATGACTCAAAATTCAATTAGCTGCAGTATTTTTCCTCAGATTAGAGTGTTTCCTTCAAGATTGGCTTGTAGGAGTATTATTCTCCCACCCCCAGGTAGCTATAGATTTTTGCTACACTGGGTTTATTGTGTGAATATGTGGGTGGGTATGAATAAAATGTAATTGTGCATAATCAATATTAAAGAAAATATTGATTCATCAATTCGTCCAAGAAAAGGACAAATTAACTAAAACAAATACCATAGTATGCAATGCATCTGATTTTCGTTTTTAAAGTCAAGTAGGTTTTACTCAAATTTTACAAATTTGACTGAGTCATTTCCCGTATGCTAGGGATCGTACTCTCCCTCGTATATGTGAGTTATTTATCACAGATGTGAAACATTACATAAAGATTTATGGTGAAATTAATACCGAGGATCAAGTGTCAATGGCTGCTCCCCATTTGCGTTGGACAGCATTTCTGTCTTTCTGTGGTTCCTGAAAAGTCTGATGATAGGTTTGCGTGAGTCAGAGGCCTTCTTGCTGCAGTTACTATAGGAGACATTTCCATGGGGTTTCGATGTGGGCAAGATAGGCAGAATTCAATTCATATTATCTAACTTTGCTGGGTCTTTGTATATGCTCACCAGTACATTCATCCTTGTGCAGCTACAGCAATCAACCCTGAACCCAATCCTTCAGAGGCTCTGCAATGCTTCTGGTCAGAGCTGAAAGGCCCACAGTCCTAGGCCTTGCGTTCACAGCCTTTTCCCACCTGGTCCCAACCTACATTCCTACTACATCCCTGCCATGCTGGCCCCACGTGTCTGTCCGCTCACTCCCTGTACCGTTCCACCTTTGGGCATTGACTCATGCTCTTCTTCTCGCCTGGAATATCTTCTTCATTTTTCTCTACAAACCCAAACTACTCATTCTTTTTAAAAAATTTGTATTTCTTTTTTTTTAAATATATTTTATTGATTTTTTTACAGAGAGGAAGGGAGAGGGATAAAGAGTTAGAGACATCGATGACAGAGAAACATCGATCAGCCACCTCCTGCACACTCTCTATTGGGGATGTGCCCACAACCAAGGTACATGCCCTTGACCGGAATCGAACCTGGGACCCCTGAGTCTGCAGGCTGATGCTCCATCCACTGAGCCAAACTGGTTAGGGCAATTTGTATTTCTTAATTATACAAAACTAGTGGCCAGTGCACAAAATTCGTGCACATTAAAAGGGGATTAATTAGAGGAAATATTTTAATATTGCTATTTGCCCTTTCTCTATAATACAAGTGTCAGAGATTAAAGAAAATTAGCAAAATGTATATGAAAATCTTCCTTCTGTCAGAGTCTGGGGTGCACCATGGAACCCAGAGTCAAGTCTTCAATCACCCACGTGCACCTCAAAATTGCTCGAGACCCAAAACTGGACGGCCCCCCTCATTGGGCTAGATCCAGATCCAGCCGGTCCCACCCTGTCAAGCCCTGCCCGGTGGGGGGGTGCAGCCTCAGGTCCCCTGGGTGCCAGGGCAGGGGGGCACGACCTGAGGTCCCCCATCAAGCCCTACTGGGTGGAGGGAGTGACCTGTGATCCCCCAGCCTGGTGCCGGGGCAGGGGGCACAGCCTGAGGTCCCCTGGCCTGGTGCTGGGGTGGGGGGCATGGCCTGAGGTCCTCTGGCCCAGCACCAGGGCGGAGGGCATACCTTGAGGGCTCCTGTCAAGTCTGCTGGGTGGGTGGCACAGCCTCAGGTCCCCTGACATGGGGTCAGGGTGGGGGGCATGGCCTGAGTTCCTCTGGCCCGGGGGGAGCAGCCTGAGGTCTCCTTTCAAGTCCTGCAGGTGGAAGGCATGATCTGAGATCCCCTGTCAAGCCCATGCAGGAGGTGGGTGGGCACACAGCCTCAGGTCCCTGCTGATTGCACCTTAAGGCTCGTTATGGGAACTTAGCCTCAGCTGTGGGTGCAAATTGACCGGAGTAACGGTCAATTTGCATATTCCCTCTTTATTATATGGGATAATGCATGACTACATAATGTTTAGAAAACTATGTGGACAATATAGAAGTATATGAATAGTAACAACTGAGAGACTCTGCATTCTAGCCTTTCCCTGCCCACCTCCATCCCCCACTGCATTCCTGTCCTCCCAATTTGCTAGGTGTCCTTCCAACTCTTTCTCCCTGCATCTAATATACATATACATTTTAATTTCATTTTTAAATTAAGTGGGGTTAACTGTACACTCTGTTCTGTGACTAGCTTCCTCCTGTTCACGACCCGTATTAAATTTCCTCCCTCCCCAAAGCCCCCCTCATTGCTTTAGAACTTAATGCTTCCTCCTCCTTTACTGGTCATGCCTTGGACTTCTAACTTGTTAGTCACGATGCTCTATTGGCTTCAGAGCCATCTTTTTACAACAGTGGGCTGTTTAACATTTTTATGTGTTCATGTCTTATCAGTGGAATGTGAAGTCTTTGAGGGCAGAAACTTATCTTTAGTGATAGTTAGAACTGTACTATGAACAAAGCAGGTATTCAAAAATATTGCATTAAGTAAACTTAGGTTCCCCATTTCCCAATCTGAGAGGTTAAAGCACCACTTACATGGAGAGAAAAATAAAAGTGCATCGGTCTGAAGTGCTTTAGAGTTTCCATGGCCTCTCCAAAGATCCCCCCAATCTGTTCTACATGATGGGTGCGCAGACTCCTACACATCCACTGAGACGCTCAGCAGTTTTGTGAGAAATCACAAGACCCAGAGACAAAACCTTTCTTTTCTGAACTCTCAGACCACGGACAGCTCCACCAGTTAAAGAACCCTCAGAGATGAAAACATTCTTAGACGGTGAAGGGAAATTTACAGTGCAGAGTGATGGGGAAAAGGGCTGTGAGGAAATAATAGTCTATGCACTCTTCACACTTTTTACATCTAAAATTTCAACTTTCACTGACCTACTTCTCCAGTGGAATTAATCACTGGCCACACAGCCACAGCAATTCAAAAAGCCTTACATTTTTCCTTTTAACATAAAAGCTGTATAGTTGAACTGGACTTTACTTTTTTAAAAATGTTATTTTCTCAGATCACAGAGAAGGTGAAACAACCATATAGCAAGTCATATCAAACAAGTTACTAATACTTCCTTGCCTCAGTTTCTTTAACCATAAAATTGGTATAACAATAGTGCCTACTTTATTGGATTCTTTTTTAAAAATTTTTGTTTTATTGCTTAACATGTTACAAAGAGTAGTACATATGTCTCCTTTTTTTCCCCCTTGACCTTCCCCTGGCTTCCCCTACCCCCCAGTGTTTTGTGTCCATTGGTTATGCTTATATGCATATATAAAAGTTCTTTGGTTGATCTCTTACCCCCACCCCACCCCCAATCCTCCCCGGCCTTCCTGCTGTAGTTTGAGAGTCTGTTTGATGCTGCTTTGATTCTGTATCTATTTTTGTTCCTCAGTTTATTATCCATAAATGAGTGATATCATGTGGTATTTTTCTTTCATTGACTGGCTTATTTCACTTAGCATAATGCTCTCCAGTTCCATCCATGCTGTTGCAAATGATAAGAATTCCTTCTTTTTTACAGCAGCATGGTATTTCAATGTGTAGATTAGCACAGTTTTCTAATCCATTCATCTGTTGATGGGCACTTAGGCTGTTTCCATATTTTAGCTATGGTGAATTGTGCTGCTATGAACATAGGGATGCATATATCCTCTCTGACTGGTGTTTCTGGTTTCTTGGGATATATTCCTAGAAGAGGGATCACTGGGTCAAATGGCAGTTCCATTTTTAAGTTTTTGAGGAAACTCCATGCTGTCTTCCACAGTGGCTGCACCAGTCTGCATTCCCACCAGCAGTGCACGAGTGTTCCTTTTTCTCCGCATCCTCTCCAGCACTTGTCGTTTGTTGATTTGTTGATGATAGCCATTCTTACAGGTGTGAGTTGGTACCTCATTGTTGTTTTGATTTGCATCTCTCAGATGATTAGTGACTTTGAGCAAGTTTTCATATGTCTCTTGGCTTTCTGAATGTCCTCTTTGGAAAAGTGTCTGTTTAGGTCCTTTGTCCATTTTTTGATTGGATTGTTTATCTTCTTTTGTTAAGCTGTATGAGTTCCCTATAAAAGTGGGAGATTAAACCTTTATCTGTGATAACATTGGCAAATATGTTCTCCCATGCAATGGGATTTCTTGTTCTTTTGTTGTTGGTTTGTTTTGCTGTGCAGAAGCTTTTTATTTTGATGTAGTCCCATTTGTTTATTTTCTCTTTAGTTTCTCTTTAGTTTCCGATGCCCTAGGAGCTGTATCAGTGAATAAATTGCTTCGGTATACGTCTGAGACTTTGTTGCCTTTGGATTCCTCTAGTATTTTTATGGTTTCCTGTCTTACATTTAAGTCTTTTATCCATTTTTAGTTTATTTTTTGTGTATGGTGTAAGTTGGTGGTCTATTTTAATTTTTTTGCATGTATCTTACTTTATTGGATTCTGATCAATAAGTGAGATAATCAAGGGTAGCATATAGCAAAGTCTGGCTCACAGTAAGTTCTCAAAAATGTTAGCTATGATGAGGATGATAATGTTGTGGCTTTTCATGTCTGTGTCAGGAGCTGAAAGTGTTGTCTACATGGGAGTTTAGTCAAAGAAGGCAGACAAAAAAGAACACTGTGAAGCTGTTATAATGCTGAACATTATGAATGGTAATTCTTAGAAAATTCTATCTAATGCCTTCAATCTTATTACAACACATTTGCTTAGAATTTTTCCTAAACTGACTACTGCTGAAAATAGATGGGTTATTAAATGGAAAAATCTTTTCATTATAAATTTTCCCTGAAATAATATTAGTCATAACTGGATTTCCTATTTCTTTTGATTTCTTACATATCCTCTATTAATAGTCTCAATTCTTAAGTCCAAATAACCCATTAAATAATCTAATTTAATATTTAATAACTAAGGATTTTATTTTATCAAAAAAGTTGCTGTTGGTCCCCAAAAGAGCTACATCCTTCAAACTAGGCCATTAATCAAAACAAACAAAATTATTTTAGTTAAGGGCTAAATACTTAGAATGCTTCTGATAACCAAAAATACTAAAAATACTTCAAATTGCTAATTTTAGGATAGTTGTTAAGATTCTGTGGTGGTACACAGAGAAAACCTGAAGCAACTAACTGATGAATCCAGACACAAAGACACTCGGCATCACCTGGTGGAGAGTTTCAGGTCGAGTTATTCAGTTATTCAGTCGTTTACTTTGCCTGGATGATGTCTATGGAATAAATTAATGTAGGCTACCTTGATAATTAATGTGTGTTCATTAATGTACAGGCCAAGTGCATAGGATTTGAGGTCAGAAAGATGAGAATTTAAATTCCAATTTGGTCATCTCCTAGGTCAGTCAGTGAAATTGAGCAATTTGTTTGACCTCTCTAAGCCTCAGTTTCCTCATCTCTAAAATGGGAGAATCATGTATTTTGCTGGCTTGTAAGGATACAATGAAGTAATATCCTATATAATAAAAAAGTAATATGCAAATTGACCTTAACAGCAGAACCACAGGAAACGACCAGTTGCTATGATGCGCACTGACCACCAGGAGGCAGATGCTCAATGCAGGAGCTGACCCCTGGTGGTCAGTGTGCTGACAGGAGGAACTCCACTCTGCCAAAAGCTGGGCTGATAGCTGTGAGTGCAGTGGGAGCCTCTTCCACCTCCTTGACAGCGGTAAGGATGTCTGACTGTGGCTCAGGCCCACTCCCTGCAGTGTGTGGGCCTAAGCTATCAGTCAGACATCCCTTGAGGACTCCTAGGCTGCCAGAGGGATGTCTGACTGCCAGCTTAGGCCTGAACTCCTGGGGAGCAGGGCTAAACCAGCAGGTGGACATCCCCTGAAGACTCCCGGACTATGAGAGGGCACAGGCTGAGGGACCCCCCAAGTGCACGTATTTTCATGCACCAGGCCCCTAGTACATATATAAAGAGCTTAACTGACACTTAGTAGGTAGATGTTGGATTATTTCTTTTGACTTTTTTTAACCACTTCAATATTTAACCCTTGATAATAAATAATCAGATACAAAAATACATCAGATGACAATAAGCAGTGTGAAGAAGAGCAAAGTGGAAACCTTAAATGTCTACCAGCATGGGGAGGGGTAGCTAAAGCAAGAAAAACCGGAAGGACAGACATGGATAAGGTGGCTTAGCCTTAGTTCAGACATAGACGTTGTCAAGATGCACAGGGCCAGTTGTTCTCTTTCACGATCGTGACCGTCATGATCAGGCAGACACAGTCTAAGTTATAGCAGCAGCAAGTGTAGAAGGAGTTGGGAATGAGGAGGTGGGGGAGCTGAGACTTGGGGACTAATGACCTATAGGGCCAGCCACTGAGATCAGTGCCCTTAGTCCTAAATGCAGGTTCCATTGTCCTGGAAACACATACTTCCCATCGATACCTGACATCGCCGTCCAGAGGGTGAGGTGAGTTGTAGTAGCAGCTTCTTTTGATTATTTAAAAATATATATTATTTTAAAAATAAAATGCCCTGGCCGGTGAGGCTCGGTTGGGTGTCATCCCATGTACCCAGGGGTTACCAGTTCCATTCCAAGCCAGGCACGTGCCACGGTTGCCAACTCAATCCCTGGAAGGGGACATGCAGGAGGCAGCCGATGGATGCTTCATTCTTGCATCAGTGTTTCTCTCTCTCTCCTTCTACAATCCAATAAAAATATTTTAAAACGTAAAATAAAATAACCACATTACAGCAAGAATATAACCTAAATATGGAACATCTAAAAGATTTAGAAAAAATAAGCCACCTATGATCCCATTAGCCTAATGTATTTAATATGGGCATTCGGGTTAATTTCCTCTAGTCTTTTTTCACATGCATATTTAAAGATAACGAAACTTATACTGTAAAAATTGTGGGTTCTGTGCTGTTACGTGTAACATTGTCTCACAAGCATTTTCCCTGTTGCTAACCAGCTTTAGCAGTGAATAACATATCATTAAGTAAATGAACAGTAATTTACTTAATTTAACTATCTCTTTATATTGTCAGATGTTTAGATCTTTCTTATTTGTTAATATTAAAAATGTTGTATCAGTATACATTTTCCTGCAGTTTTCTTTTCCATATTTTAGATTATATTCTCAGAATTGATTTTCAGAATTTTCAGAACATTAAGTGTTCCAGGACATCAACATTTTATGACTCTTTGTATTTACTACCAAATTGCTTTTCAAAGGCATTATATCAATGTACAGTCCCAGGAATGGCGTGCGAGAGTAACAAACTCATTGCATCCTTGAAAACATTGGGTTATTACATTATTAATTGTTTTTTTTTTTTATAGCTTCAGTTTCTGGGCCATGATAATAAACAAGTAAATACACAGCATGTCAGACAATGATAAGCACAATGGTTAACAGCAAGTGGGGAGGGGGGAGTGGTGGGTGGGGCTGGTGCTGCTGTTTTGTATAGGATGATCAGGAAAGGCCATTTTAAAGAGGTAGCATTTGAGTAAGAGCTGAAGGAAGTAAGGGAGTAAGTTGTGAGAATTATCTGAAAAAAGAGGGCTTCAGGCAGAGAAAACACCAAGAAAGGGACTAAGCAGACAAGAGGGCCAGGGTGGCTCCTGTCTATTAAGAGGGGGATGAGATACAGGGAAAGAGACGTCTCGACGGGTCAGGCTTTATCAGCCACTGTAAGGCTTTTTCTTTTATTTTGAGTAAGATGGGAAGGCACTAAAGGATTTTAGAAAGAGGAGAGTCAGGAGTTCACTTGTGTTTCAAATGATGGGCTGATATGTTCAGAATAAGCTAACATGCCCGAACCAAACCCAACATCTTTCCCAGCGAACCTTCTATATTCCCAGCATCTCCTTTCTCTGACCCATCAATGCTCAAAACCTATCATCTTTTGCATCTCAAAACCAGTCATTACAAGCCCTGTCAATTCTCCCTCCAAAATGTCCCTCGTGTCTGCCTTTTCTATCCATTCCCATGGCCAGACCCAACCATAACAGTTTTCTAACTGGTCTTCCAACCTCTGTGTTACTGTCACCCCACACCACTCAGCGCTGTGGCCGCCATCCTAGCAAAGTGCATCATTCTCGGGTCTGCTCTTTACCTGTGCTGCCCTCCTTCCAGGGGTGAGGTCCAAATTCCTCAGAATGAAATTCAAGCTCTACCACAGTCTGATTCTAATCTCAGGGTCAAAACTTATCTCCTGTTATTATTCAGAATTAACTGTGCCTTCCTGTCTAGCAAGTTTCCTGAACCAGCTCTGCCCTTTCTTACCGTACACCTTTGCTTACATCGTCTCCCCCTTCCCTTCCCTTTCCTTCTAGCTCCACCCCAAAATCCTACCCATACTTCCGGGGCCACCCCAAACATCACCTTCCTCACAAGGTCATCCCCAGTCTCCATGGCTGGAATTAATCTTATTTTTTTCTGTGTTCCCATACGTTCTATTCCACTACTCATACATTTTGTGCCATAGTTTTGCGAACATGCTTCCTTTCCTTCTAACGATATGTTCCTGGAGGATCTCTATCTTATTTTATAGCACTTATTACAATGCCTTAAACATCTACCTTTCCCAATACCATCCTATCTTTCTGACTTCTTTCCATGGTTCGTCGTCATCTCATCTGAAGCGCATTTGAACCCACTAAGGAATTTTAAGGAAGGATGACTAAACAAAAAGCAAGTGCTGAAATGTATTGTCCGTGTCGCTGTTTAAGTCAAAGTGAAACTAATTTAGGGGCACTAAAATCTTGACTCTGAATTTAAAAATAAAAAATAATAGCACATGCATATCTAGAAATCTTTTCCTTTCCCAGAGTTTGACTTTTGAGCTGCACTTAAACTTTTCAAGGGCAGGTTGCCATGCTGCTTGGTAATCTGTAAATTTGCAGTCTGGGGCGGGGGGCGGGGGGGAGAGGATACAGGAAATAATTGTGTGTGTGTGTGTGATTTTGCTTAATAGCTGTCAGCAACATTTCTAGGCTCTACGAATATGAGAGGGTTTAAACATTTGGGGATGAGAGCCTGTGGCAAAGCATAATTCCCAATTATCGCTATTATTCCCATTTTGAAAAATAGCTCAAGGAACTAGTGTTCTAAACTGGGCCCCTGCTTTGGTATTTGAAATTAAATCATACTCATGATACGTGTTATACGTAAGTATGTGTAAAAGGATAGTAAAATTGTTACAGTATTTAAAACAGTAATAGCATTAATATGCCCATATGAGAATTCTTGGTAATGACACTGATGCTTTAGGAAAAGGAAGATGTGACTGAATTAAAACATGTATCTTAAAGAATGCTTTGAGGTAGCAAGGGAAGAAAGGAAATGGGAAGACTCTTTCCTATCTAGTTTTGCCTTCTCTCCGTTACAATTCAGATGAGGGCGGCATTGCTGTGAAGAAGGTCCCACGGAGGTTTTCATAAATTCTAATGAAATGGGATGAAATTAAAGCCTTTCATTTTGTTGTTGTTAATCCTCACCTGAAGTTATTTTTTCCGTTGATTTTTAGAGAGAGTAGAAGGGAATGGGGAGAAAGAGAGGGGGAGAGAGAGAGAGAGAGAGAGAGAGAGAGAGAGAAAGAGAGAGAGAGAGAGAGAGAGAGACATCGATGTGAGAAAGACTCATTGATGGGTTGTATCCTGCACATGCCCCGACCCCAGAGCTGGAGATTAAACCTGCAACCCAGGTGCTGGCCCTTGACTGGGAATCAAATCGGAGACCATTCAGTGTGTGAGCCAATGCCCTGACCACTGAACCATGCCGGCCAGGGCGAAGCCTTACAGTTACATGGAAAAAAGACAAAACTGAAGCACTAATTCATTTCACTCTACTCTGTCTCACTCTGAGTGTGACAGCAGCTACTGACCTGTGAATCTGACATGAACTGCAACACAGGATCATAGAAATGAAAGCAACCTTTGAAGTAGTTTCATCAGACTTCTAGCCTTGGCAAGTAAGCCTCAAACCATTACAAAGGATTAGTATTTAAGAAACTTTCCCATAGGCAATTTTTCCCACTACAACCTAAATTCTACCTTATAGAACATGACACTGTCTCTTGTTCTCTACAATGGAGATATGAAAATAGCTTTTAGCCATAGCTAATGATCATAGCCATTTCCCTATCACATGGATTGTATTTCTGAGCTATGGGGAGACAACATAGAGTAACAGGAAAGAATTCGGGTTTGGAGCGGACAGATTTGTTCTTAAGCCACAGCTGTATGATCACAGGCAATTTACTTAAGCTCTCTAAGCCTCAGTTTTCTCACCCATAACGTGAGAATGATAATACCATCAAATGATAATACTGATCAAATTACTGCGAAGAATCGCCTAGAACAAGGGCTGCAAATGTGAGTCACATATGTAATTCAAAATTTTCCGGTAACCTCACTAAAGGTAACAAGAAACAGAGGAAATTAATCTTAGTAATATATTTTATGTTACTCAACATATCCAAAATATCATTTCAACATCTATAATAATAAAAGCAGAATATGCTAATTAGACCGGACAGCCGAACGACCTTTAGGATGCCCTTCCAGACGAAGCCAGGGCTGCAAGGGCCGAGCCGCTTGCACGAATTTCGTTCATTGGCCCTCTAGTGTAAAAATATTAGTGAAATAGTTTGCATTCTCTTTTTTTGTACTAAGTCTTTGATATCCAATGTGTATTTTACATACATGGGTTATCTCACGGCACACTAACCACACTGCCAGCACAAGGCTAGTGGCTACCACTTTGGCGAGTGCAGGTCTAGATAAAGGCTGTAAAGCATTTACTCATTATACTAGGCATGCAGTGAATCCTGAAAAGCTAGGTATTCCATTGTTATCATTAATATTCTTCTTAGAGAACTGCACAATCTTCTCAAAGCCTTCACTTCTCTGACTGGCCCTGCCCATGGTGCTCTCAGGAGTACCCAGAGAAACTGGGTTGCTCAAGCCTGTGCCCTCCAGTTCCTTCAGGGACAACTTCTCCTGGTCACTCTCCATGTTCCTACGCAGAGGTCTACAAAAAGTGGGACCTGCATGGAGAATATGCAGATATTCTTCGGAGTACCAATGACCCATTAAACCCCAAGAAGCAGGCACCACCCCTAATCTGCCACCTTCTCCTACAAATAGGACGGGATAGGGCATTTGCTCTTGCAACTGTTTGCTCCTATGTTTTTCCCCTTACAAGCAGCAAGATGCTATGCAATGCATTGCGCTCAAAAATTGAGTTGATAAGTTAAACATAGTTACCAATGACCCAGCAATTCCACTAAGTATACTCAAGAGAATTATTAAAACATAGGTTTACACAGAAACCTGTGCACAAATGTACAGAACAGAATTATCCATAATAGCCAAGAAATGGAAACAACCCAAATGTCCATCAACTGGAGAGTGGATAAACAAAATGTGGTATCTCCACTCAGTCACATAAAGGAATGGAGCTGGCACACAGTACAACCATGGATAAACCTGGAAAACGTTATGCTAAGTAAAAGATGCCCGTCACCAAAGGCCACATGTTGCATGATTCCATTTGCATACTTCATACAGTGAACAAATGTTTACCGTGAGCAAACCCACAGGGACAGGAAATAGACTGGTGCTTCTGGGATCTGGGTGGAGTAGAGAGTTGAGAGTAATTGCTGACAGGAACAGAGTTTCGCTCTAGGGTGATGGAAATGTTCTGAGATTAGAGAAAGGCAATGAGTCTACAATACTGTACATATCCCAAAACCACCAAGCCGTTTCTTAAAAAGTTGATTTGTTGTCCCAGGAAAGCACAGTCAGATACACAAGTACTGCCAGAACCCCCAGAATAGAGATTATTTGTAAGACTTTAAAAATGGATCGCCCATGCCTGAAGTATTATTTGATAGGATATCATCTCTAACTAAAGCATACATAAATCAAGTCTTTCCTTCTTATAAATTAAGGTTGTTTTGCACTTTAACAGTAAACATATTAACTACTAAGAAGGCACAAACCTCAAGGACACATGTGCATATAGATGTATCCATAAACATCAATGTGTGTCAATGTGCCATAATTTCCTGAAAGAACGTACCTCTCATTCCTCAGTACCTGTCTCCCAATGGCCCATCTCACCCTCAGGGTGTCCGCACACCTCTCCAGGGCCACCTGCCTTCTGCGAGGCAGTGGAGCGCAGCATTAAGCCTGTGCTCAATCTGGGCCTCACTGCTCACTTGTTTTGTTATTGTAAACCACTTCCTAACTCTTCTGTGCCTCGGTTTCCCTTTACAACGGGGATGACAAGAGTGCCTGGGCTTATTGCAAGGATCAAGTTAAGGATGAAGTGCTCAGAGAACGGCCTGTAGTAGATACTTTATAAAGTTTTCTAAATAAAAACAAAGCGGTCATTGAAACCCTGTCTCCCCAGCCTGCCAACTTGCCTGATCGTGCTTTCCTTCTTCCTGGCACATCCTTTCTCCATGTCAGCTCCTCTCCTCTCTTCCCTCAGTATTTTGTTCAGCTGCCACCTCAGCAGCCCTGGTTATTCTGCCCTACGCCTTTGTTGCTCATTTCTGTTTGTAGCATGTATCGCCCAGGTTTCCATTGTGGAGCACACTCCCCATGGGGGGGGGGGCAATTTGATTTTGAAGGGGGGCAATTTGAGAATGAGTTATTAGCAGTGAATTTTTTGCATTTCTTATGGTTCTAGGGGCCTCATATACAGTATATAAATATCTATTGTGACATTTTCATGCACTTCCGTTCTCTGTTATATGTTTTAAAACTTTATTTGCTGTCTTTTCATATCACTTCATATTGTTTTGTTTTGTTTTGTTTTTTAACAATTTCTGGGTTATTTCTTCCTCAGTACTTCAACTGTCCTTTTGTTGTTTTATTTTTCTCCTTCATGGACGCCATGTTCTTCAGAAGCTTCTTTAGACCAAGTTAGTGGCCTTTTGAGCATCAGGCAAATAGTTCACTCTTTTGAATAATAAGAACTGTACGTCACGGGCGGGGGGGGGGGGGGGCGCGCACCAGGATTTTAGAGATGCGTAGGCGGGGCATGGCCAAAAAAAGGGTGGGAGCCCACTGACCTGGATGATCATGTGCTTAATGTATCTTGTTTGTGACCCATCAGCTCAACCAGAAGGCAGGGGTCTTCCCTGTCTGTCTGCTACTCAACCCTAAGCACCTGGGACATGGCTGTGGCAGAGAAGACAGCTCACTGTGGTTTCTGAATGAACAGACAGGGGCTACTTCTGGGACCCAGGGGCACTGGGAGTCAGGGTGGGAGTGAGATGGACCTTTCACTAACTAAAGTGAAAGTTCTGCACCACTTTCTATTTTACCACGCACTTAAGTTCTTTTCACAGCAAGGTCAAGGGAGAAATAAAATAGTGGAAATAAAAGTGGACGTGGACCTGAGGGAGAAGGGGGCAGCATAACACAGGAAGACTTCAAGTACTCGTGACCAGAGAAGGGTGCTAGAAGAAAGGCCATCTTTAGACATCACCCCTGAGAAAAAGTGGAATGACTCCTCAGAAATGGCACACGGCCTTGGTCTTGAAGCACAGCGTGTACACAGGTCAGCAAGGAGCCTTAAGAAGACTCCTTTCGTGTTGTGCAATTTGTGTCCTGTGCCTATGGGCACAGCGAGAAATTTTTCCATGGCAAAATGCCTATTTCCAGGCACAATAAACAGAAGTGTTTGCGCAGGGAGGTTTGCCCACTTCCACCACTGCAGCGTGGACAGGGGGTGGCCTCGGGATCTGGGAGTCCTTGGGCAGACACAGATGATCTGTGTCCAAGCCTCCTGCACACAGCAGCCTTCCTCATTCCCTAACAGAGCCTCTGGAACCCTGATGAAGACGACAGGATCCCACATAAGAGAACCAGACTTCAAATGGATTACTCTGTAAACATATCCCAACTACTATGGAGTAAAAGTCTGCTCTAAGTTGTCTTTGCCGCGCACCACTCTCCCCACTCCAGACCTCTCTTTTCAGTATCTCCCTTTCCTTTCTCATGCTTTACTACCTCTCTGCTCTCTACTATTTAGAACCAATGATGAATCACTAGCCCCTAGGATAATGTATGACCCCTTCTACACGTTTTTGCCTTTAAGAATGGCTAAAAGGAAAGAATTGATGATGATGATGATGATAATGATAATAAAGATGTTGATGACCATCACAGCTGAGGATAGCAGTTACTGTTTACTGAATTTTCTGTGTGTCAGGTGTTCTACTAAACATGGATGCAACTTATTTTATTTGATCTGCCAATAATCCAATGAGATAGATATTATCATACCCATGTTATAGATGAGGAATGAAAAGTCCCATAGGAAATGGCAGATGAGGGGTTTGTAAGAACTGTCTCTAAATTTTTTTGCTCTAAGAAATAGTATCAAATTATTTAAATAAATGAATTTATAAGGTGGAAACTTTCTTTTTTTTACTTTTTTACACTGTTACATTTCCAAAAAAATTTAAAAAAGAAAGCAAGAAAATGTATTGATTTTCCTGCACTTTGTTCTAAGATGTGAGCTTTCGGCCAGGTGATTCAAGACCACGTTAGGAACTTCCTCACCAACCCAAGGAAGAGATCAGGCAATATCTGTGCTGGGAACATCCTCTGGAGTGAGGCCACTGTGCACTGGAGAAAATAAGTGATGCCCTTCTCCCTTGGACAATGAATCAGTAACCAAGGACCACATGGTCACTGCTCAGAAGAACCTGAACAAGAAATTTATCCTGGCGAATTGAAGGAATACAACCTCCCTAGGAGAGAAAAAACTATATAACCAGATACCCAGAGAAGATAGATCATGGGGAGACAAAGAAACAGCCCGCATATGAAAGAAAAACAGGCATCACCAGAAAGGGAAGTAAATGAAATGGAAGCAAGCAACTTGTCGGAGAAAGAATTCAGGGAAATGGTCATAAGGTGGATGAAAAGAATGGAAGACAAATTTGACAGTA
>PVJC01003087.1:0-73322 GCA_004026665.1 Murina feae
TTTTATATATTGTACACAATATGCACACAAACTCCAGCCTCTGCTTGCTAGCTGTGTAACCAGGCATGGGCTGTACCTGTGGCAGGGAAGAGGAGTAGGGACAAATCTCTTTTACATTTGCACTGCATGGACTAGCAGCTGCTCCCAAGGAAGACTCTCCCAGCCACCTGATAACCTTCTGCAGGAGAAAGGGGTGGAGAGCCAGTGTCCATCCCTCCACACTACCTGAGTTATTTATTGTAAGTGTTTGCCGACAATTAAGCTCCAAAGTGACTGCTACTGTGCTTCCCAAACCTGATGTGCAGACTCAGGGATCTTGTTATAATGCAGTGTGTGTGTGTGTGTGTGTGTGTGTGTGTGTGTGTGTGTGTGGTTAGTAAACATTCCTTGAATGAATCCACATGCTCTACGGGGCCATATTTTTCTCTGAGCATTTATTTATTTTTGAAGAGTGGCCTAGGTTATCAATGCATGGAGTTTGTTCTTGCCAAATGGCCAATCTTTGGAAACTCACTTAGAAAGCAGAAAAATGACATTTAGAAGTAGACTACTTTCAATTTTAGATTGAATATTATACTACCTTGAAGTTCTATTTCTATGACTGTCTTGAGTTTGAGAGTCAAAAGATTAACTTTGTTGTATTCCTTTTGTCTCTGCCTCTACAAGAAAGCACTTGGAGGCCAGGTTCTACGTCTTGAATTTCTTTTATTTATTGTTATTCCTATAACACGTGGCTAATTATTCAAAGGAAAGAACTCTGTGGGTAATTGCTGATTTAATTTGGTTTTATACAATGCAGATTCTGCAAGAGGTCTGAGGCCTGAAATTCTGTGTTTCTAGCAAGCTCTTAGGAGACCTTCATGCAGCTGGTCCACTGATCACACTTTGAGAAGCAAGGCCCAGTGGACGACAAGACCAATGAACCCCACTGTGATGAGCCCCGTTCTCCCTATTGACAGCTGAACATTTCCCCCCTTCTTTCTGCCCCTACAAATCTCAACCAGACCATCCTTATCATGAGTAAAACTCCTTACCAAACCAAATCCCCACAGGTCCCTCACAAAAAAGGGGGAAAGAAAGGGATATGGTATCTTTTTTTCTTGTGGACCCTGAGTTCTTTTAAATTGCTTCATTCCTAAGGAGAAGAGGCCATTCAGCTATTGTGGAAGTAGGAATTATTACTTATTAAACACTCCATGCCATGCTGTGTGCTTTACTCTCCTAGCTTTTTCTAGCTATTCCATGACAGAGCCACTGGAAACCCTCTTTTACAGATGGGAAACTGAGGCTCAAGAGACTACATATCTTGTCCAAGAACATAGAACTAGTGAGTAAAGTTATAGGAAATTGAATCCAGGTCTGACTTCAAATTCTGTGGATAAGCCACTTTATTTGTTTTTAAATCTGAAGGAACTTAATTCCTTCTGTTAATAGACATAATGTCGATATTCAGTTGTCTAAAAGCAACTCCATCCGCTGTTCTGATGGTCTGGCCTGTTGGCTCATCCCAGCAGACTGCATGCAGCTTTTTATCATGTCAAAGTGCATAGGGATGAATACTTCTAGGGAAAGGCTTCTCGGAGAAACAATCTCCAGGAAACAAAAAACTCAGCTGCTGTCATCTGTTTCCACATCTCATGCAGCTGACAGCTTTTTATCAGATAGATGCTGTGGTAATGAGTTAGCAGTCACACTGAAGACATGGGTATTATACTATACTTCTTTATCTGTTTAAACAGACTTGGATTACTGCAGAGCCATGTGGATGACTCAGAGAGTTTCTGCTAATGTGATGTCATCTCTGCTTCTTTATGACAGTTGACTTAGTGATTGGTTGAATTTTTAAAAAATATATTTTATTGATTTTTTACAGAGAGGAAGGGAGATAGAGATCTAGAAACATTGATGAGAGAGAAACATCGGTCAGCTGCCTCCTGCACACCCCACACTGAGGATGTGCCCGCAACCAAGGTACATGCCCTTGATTGGAATCAAACCTGGGACCCTTGAGTCTACAGGCCAATGCTCTTATCCACTGAGCCAAACCTGTCAGGGCTGATTTTTTTAAAAAACATTTTTGATCATGGACCAAAACCTCAGCATCAATGCGTCTCCACATTTTCAAATGTTGTGTTTTAAAACACAGTGAGGGTTGCCTCTCTTGACTGACTAGTCAGTCCTAGGTGAGGGATGGGCCCAGAGGGTTCACAAGGCAGTGAGATGGGCATCTTTCAGTGAATACAGGGAGGAATGACTTCTAAGCACTGACTGCCAGGGACAGGCCCTCCATGGAGAGAACTGGTTTACTCCAAGGAGGAATTCCTTCAAGTTAAAGCTCCAGCCTGGGGAAGAGAGGCAGTCGTCAGAGCAAGGCCCTGCAGGCTCCCAGCTTCAGCCCATTTTCCTGTGTTCATAATTCATGAGAGCTGGGACAATGAGGTGTAAGCCAGGGGAAGTTAAAGGGTTCCCCAAATGCTTTCAGACCACTTTCTAGCTGAGAATAGCACAAGACAGCTTTTATTGCCATTGGGAGATTATTTTACTGCATGAGACATGGAAACAGATGACAGAGGCTGGGTTTTTTATTTTGTTTCCTGGTGATTGTTTCTTCAAGAAGCTTTCCCTAGAAGTATTCATCCCTATGCACTTTGGCATGATAAAAAGCTGCATGGAGTCTGCTGGGATGAGCCAGTAGGCCAGACCATCAGAGTGGTGGATGAAGTTGCTTTTAGTCAACTGAATATCAACATTATGCCATTAGATTGCATTGATCTGGCTTATAAGAACCAGTACTTTCTGCCCTAACTCTATAGTAATTTTCATTATAAATTGTAGAGACATATTTAAGGACATAGTCTGCTTTCTATACTACATAATTCTTTTTATAAGGACCCATACAAAGTCAGCGAAAAGATTTATTGAGTACTTATATGCCAGATACTGTGCTAGTATTGTGAATAAAGTAGTTAACAAAGAAATCACATGAATCAAACTTATAGTAGAGGATAAAATTTTTCTTAGTTCTCTATGGTAGGCAAAGCTGTCAATGCTCTAAGCAACTTTCCTTTTTTACTCTTGCTACTAGGAGGCTCAGAGCTTCTGTTTTGGACTCACCTTTAGCAATTACACAGGACCTAGGGAATGAATTGTTATATACTCCTGGCTTCATGTTATTTTTCCTTTGATTAATTTTTTTGTATTTATTTTTGTGGGCTACCTCACATCATATATATATATATATATATATATATATATATATATATATATATATATATGATACACACACACATACATATATATGAAGGATTTTCTCATTATCTTTAAAGAAAATATAAAAGTAACTAAAAAATGACCTACTTAAAAAACGGTGTTTCCTTTAGGGACAAATCCTTGGATCTCATCTTTGAGACTAAGTAGCAAGACAAGTGTTTTATTGTAAATTAAAACAAAGAGTCACCTCCCCGCACCCCCATTCCCAAGGGCGTCAGTCACAGTGGTCGCAGCATTCCAAGCTGGGAGCGCGAGAGCATCTGCTGGAGCGTAATAACTATCCATAGTTGTTGGAAAACCTGGAGAAGACACCGCTGTTATAGTCCCTGGAAGATGTCTTCTTTGATCACGGGGTCAAAAAGATTTATTACTTCCTCGGTGAGGGAGAACCTCAGGCCAGCAGAACCTGGGAGCCGCAAGTAGAAAGCCTGAAGGCGGCGCTCTGCGGCCTAGCACTTCTGCGCACGGGTGCGTCCTGGGTTTCCGGAGGGATCGGGCGGTTCTGACCCCTAAAGAAGAGCAGAGTGGGCGGTCGCTGGGGGGATTTCTACTTTACCAGAAAGCAAAAATGTGCAGATGAGCCCAGCAGCTGCACACAGAACCCAAATTACCCAGAGCCCAGGCGCCCCAGCGCTGCGAACCTCGTGTCCGCGCCCCGGAGCTCTGCGCACGCGTGGTTGAGGCTTCCCCCGCGCGATCGCCACCAGAGCAGCCCCGCAGTGAGTCCTGGCCCACAGCTGCAGACCTCGGAGCAGCGCGGCGCGAGCGGGCGTTGGGAGGGGGCGGGCACAGGACCCGAGGCGAGGGCAGCGCAGCGAAGGGGAGGAGCCGCAGCGACGGACGGCGGCGCGCACCAACCCGGCTCCGCCTGGCCGGTGCCGCGCCGAGGCTGGCCGGGGCGTGTTGCAGGCGCTCGGTGGGGCATCTGATAGCAGCATCTTCCCTATCGCGAGGCGGCGGCGGCGGCAGCGGCAGCGGTAGCGGTGGGGGTTTCCTGTGCCCGGATACCTCGTGGGCCTGAAGCTGCTGCTTCCAGGATCGGGGCGGGCAAGGGAAAGCTGCGGCTCGTGCTTTTTAGCGGAGAGCGCTGTGTATAGGATCCTTCCGGGCCAGACGGAGACTGAAGAGCGGCGGGGGCCGACTATGCCCGCCAGAGCATCCTCTACGTAATGGAAGAAGCCACTGCTGCTGTAGGGTTGCGGTGCGCCCCATCCACTGCCGCCAGAGAGATGGGTAGAGTCGGGGCGCGGAGGCCGAGAGCGAGAGAGGCGGGGCCGCTTTGCTCAGAGCTGGGTCTCGTTTAAGCCCCCTCCCTTCAGCCTCCCCCAGTGCGCATCGAAGCCCGGAAGGAAGCTGCTGTCCGGTGAAGGCCGAGGATACGTAGCAAGAGCCGGGCGCACTGGGCTCAGCGGAGCGCGGAGCAGAGCTCCCGGCCTGGTGAAAGTTTCCCTTCCCCAGTAGCAGAGCGCCCGCTTCCCGGAAACTGCCCCGGGCTTGGGCTTCCGAATCCCGTGGCACCCTCTGAGGCCCGGGGACCCCCAGCGGAAGACAGCGCGTAAGAAATCGAGGAACGAATAACAACAGCAGGACAGACCTCCGAGGCGCGATCCCAGGCCGCTCCAGGTCGCGCCCGCGGCTCCAGGTGAGCTGGGGAGCCAGGCAGACTGGAGGGTGGGTGGTACTTAGGCGGAGGCGGCAGCTGGGAGGAGGATTGAGGCGCACCAGTTTACTCCGTTTACCCTCGCAGGTCTTTCTGGGAACCGCTGCCATGGGAGAGCCAGTCCTAGGCGCCGAGGACCAGCCGCCGCTGCTGCCGCCGCGCCCGCCTAGGAGCCGCGGCCCCAGTCCCCGCGCCCGAAGCCGGCCCGCTGCGTTTCCCCCTCGGGCTGCAGGGCCGCCTCCGCCGCGCCGTGAACCCCGAGTGTGCCTGTGATGAGCCGCAGCCCGCTGGGAGCCGTGTCCCCCGGCGCGCCTCCCGGGTTGCTCCCGGCCGCGCCTGCCGCAGCACGGGCCTTGCTCCCGCCGAGGTCCCGGCGCCCGGGCCGCCACTGGCCCGCGTCGCCCCTCGGAATGAAGGTGTTCCGTAGGAAGGCGCTAGTGCTGTGCGCGGGCTATGCGCTGCTGCTTGTGCTCACCATGCTCAACCTCCTGGACTACAAGTGGCACAAGGAACCGCTACAGCAGTGCAGTCCCGAGGGGTCGCTAGGTGCTGCTGCAGGGGTGGCTGGGGACGGCTGGGGGCGCCCGAGGCCTCCTCCAGCTGTGTGGCGTCGCGCGCACACACGCTTGAACGCCCGCACCGGGTACCGCTCCCCTGCTGCCCCTGTCCTAGGGGCGGCACCGGCAGCGGCAGCGGAGACCAGGGCCGTAGCCCCTTCTGGCAATAGCACTCGCAGTGCCAGGGGCGGTGAGATCAAACGGCAGTTGGTGTACGTGTTCACCACATGGCGCTCGGGCTCGTCCTTCTTCGGGGAGCTCTTTAACCAGAATCCCGAGGTATTCTTCCTATATGAGCCAGTGTGGCACGTGTGGCAAAAACTGTACCCGGGGGACGCCGTGTCTCTGCAAGGGGCAGCGCGAGACATGCTGAGCGCTCTCTATCGCTGTGACCTCTCAGTCTTCCAGCTGTACAGCCCCGCTGGCAGTGGGGGGCGCAACCTCACCACTCTGGGCATTTTTGGCGCTGCCACCAATAAGGTCGTGTGCTCTTCGCCACTCTGCCCTGCCTATCGCAAAGAGGTCGTGGGGCTGGTGGACGATCGTGTGTGCAAGAAGTGTCCACCACAACGCTTGGCGCGCTTCGAGGAAGAGTGCCGCAAGTACCACACGCTGGTCATCAAGGGCGTGCGTGTCTTCGATGTGGCCGTGTTGGCGCCGCTACTTCGCGACCCGGCCCTGGACCTCAAGGTCATCCATTTGGTGCGTGATCCTCGTGCTGTGGCCAGCTCACGCATCCGCTCGCGCCATGGTCTCATCCGTGAGAGCTTGCAGGTGGTTCGCAGCCGGGACCCGAGAGCCCATCGCATGCCATTCCTGGAGGCTGCTGGCCACAAGCTGGGTGCCAAGAAAGAGGGTGTGGGTGGCCCAGCAGACTACCATGCACTTGGCGCTATGGAGGTCATCTGCAACAGCATGGCCAAGACACTGCAGACAGCCCTGCAGCCCCCTGACTGGCTACAAGGCCACTACCTAGTGGTGCGGTACGAGGACCTGGTGGGAGACCCCGTCAAGACTCTACGGAGGGTGTACAACTTTGTGGGACTGCTGGTGAGCCCTGAAATGGAGCAATTTGCCTTGAACATGACCAGTGGTTCAGACTCCTCCTCCAAGCCTTTTGTGGTGTCTGCCCGCAACGCCACACAGGCAGCCAATGCATGGCGGACTGCCCTCACCTTTCAGCAGATCAAACAAGTGGAGGAATTTTGCTATCAGCCCATGGCTGTGCTGGGCTATCAGAGGGTGAATAGCCCTGAGGAAGTCAAAGACCTCAGCAAAACCCTGCTCCAAAAGCCCAGGCTCTGAGGCCTGACTGGAGGTGGGATACACCCACAGGAAGACTGTTGAGATGGGAGACAACCTACCCACAGGGGCTGTGGTGTGTTTAAACAGAAACAGTCCAGACCCAAGCGAGGAAACCCACATATTCTATTATAGATGTGTAATATACATAACCACAGACACTTGCTGTCAGTGTTCCGAGTCTTGCATTTCAAGAACAGTCACAATACACACACATCTCAGAAAAGGAGAGACTTGCAAGTTCTGACCAGCTGCCTTCCTGTCTTCTCCCTGTCTTTTCTCCCTTTCCCTTTCCCCCAGGTCTTACCCTCTCTCCTACCTGCCCTGCATTTTGAAGTGGGATACTGATTAAATCAAGATCCAGTAACCCAAGCCTTGTTTACAAAGTTTTTGTGGTATCTGTGAACATATAATAGCGTAATTTGGATGTGGGGTGAGGGGATAAAAAAAAAGGGGAAGTGACGCAGGAGCAGAAAACCCCATTGGGAATAATAAACCAAGGAGGCATTCACTTAAAGTAGACTTCTCTGTAAAAGCAAAGGTTATATGTAAGTATTAATAAAGAAGATAATAAATAATACTAATTTTTATACTTGCCTCCATTACTTTGGATTTACCTGTGTTGGTCTGTATAGCTTTAGACAGAATCTGCTTCCCATCCCGAACTCTCATTTCTAGTCTGTTTCCTAGAGAACAGTTAAGATGAGAGGGAGCAGCTTCTTGCTCCTTGGGAGTTGTTTTCTTACATGTAAATCGTAGTCAGTAAAGTGCCAAGGAATGGGGAAAATCTTCAAATTTAAAACCAAGCCAGGAGCGCAGAAAGGAAAAAGCATTTGGTGTTAATTGAGTTAAGACTGGGGAATCCTGAAGCAGAGAATAATGTTTCAGTCCTGAGTTTAGTCCAGAAAAAAGATTAAAAAAAAGAAAATTATGTAATTAAAAAGTATTTCTGATTTTTAGAACACAGACCTCATATTGTGATCATATTGAGACAATAGTAGCAACTTCTTGGGTTAGAAAAGTAAGAAGTATATGTGGATAGCATGTCTTTCTGCTTCTGACACAGTATGAAAAGGAAGTTTCACTGAGAAGTGTAAAGGCACTCACAGGCTTTTCCTTGCTTTTAATCCAAATTAGTACAAAAGAGAATGTGAATTTATAATGGTTTATTTGGAATGCCCCTGGGGCATGCTGCTTTTCTTTATCACAGTTCCTAAAAGTAAAAATGCATAGAAACTATAACATGTGCTGACAGTATAAGGTTGCAGCTGAAAGCTTCTTTTAGATGTGAAAATGAACTATGAGCTAGTGGGTTGGATTTTGAGGTTTGGTGTTTTCTAGGGAGGAACCTATTGCAATTTTCCTCAGTGGCATTGCTGCTGCACTGAACCCATTGTGTGGGAGCATTTTGCAGAATGTCATATTACAATGCTATCAAACCTAAAAAGAAACAAGAGACAGTGTAGTTACGTTACATTACATTAAATGGGATACAAGTTTAATATAATGACTGTCACATGTATTGTGAGATCTCTGCAGGCCAACTTGTATAGGTTAAATGCTGAGGATTTAATTTTAAGGAAAGTGTTAAAAAATATGTACATGTTTAATATTTTGACATAGGATGATTCTTAAGTATAATTTTCATTATGTGAAATCTATACTATTAAGAATTCCAAGGTAAACAAGCACAGAGGTTTAAACAAGATGTATTTAGCAGTGGATTTTATAACAAATTCTAGAATGGCTTATTTTTAATTTACTAAAGTAGTTTATAATATTGTGTTTCTTAAGCCCTATTACAGCTATAACATTGTTCATGTTTTCAATGATAGCTTCATAGTAGTGCCTATGCTGAATTATTTTCAGCAGAATATTTGTAATAGCTTTAATTTAAGAATACTTTAAAATTAAATGAACAAAATAAATATTAATGTTGGGTGAGTACAGATGAAACAGATTTATGAGGAAATTAAGACAGCATAATTAAGAAGCAACTACTCAGAATAAAATAATCATTTAAAAAGAAATTTCATATGGCATTTAGCTCTTCTCACTTAATCACAGTAAAATTCTTGTTTAGTTTCTCAGCAAAGGATTTTTAAGCAGTCGAATTCATTCTTTTCTCAGTATATTGAAGCACTTTGATTGCATTATAGTGGAATTACAATATTCTGGGACCTTGACTTAACGATATATTAGGTGCTGCATAGAGCCCTTGCAGCCTGCTGAGTATTTGTGGCCTCTGCTCAGATGAAATTTTAAGCTAAACACCAACAATTCTCCCTTGCTGTGTTCAAATCAGGTTTTCAGCTGTGATTCTCTTGTAGAAGCTGCATTCTCTCCACTCCCACTCCTGGGCTCTGTAATTTGAAAAGATGAATTGTTGCTCCTGGAGATTTGTACCTAGCTGCATTCTAGGAAAGTGAGACAGGTGCAGTTGTCCCTAACAGCCCAGATAGCCCTATCAGTGACATTCAGCTCCCACGGGCTGGAGAAGGAGAGCAGTGTTTTTTGGCATTAATAAGCTCTGTCAAGCCCTGTGCCTCAACAAATTACAACAGAGCCGGTGGCTATTTCTGAGGCAGCAAAATGTGAAAGAGGTTCACATTTCCCATCTTGGCAGTATATCCATCAGCAGAGGAAATACTTTTCAGAGCAGGTTATCAGAATGATTTTTATTTTATTTATTTATTTAATTTAAATTCTTTATTGTTTGAAGTATATGTCTCCTTTTCCCCCCACTGACCTCTCCCCGACCGGCTGAAGCTCAAAGGATAACATGCCTGACTTACTCCTTTGACTTTGGAATGCCTTTATCAATGAGATAGTCCTATTTATAAAATGGAGTACCCATTGCATTTAGTCAACAAAATGCATTTGGAACAAGGCAGCAGCACAGGCTGGAGCTTGAGTTTCAGGGAGCTCAGAGGCCCTCAAAGGCCTCATTCAGACTGACCCTGGGTACCTGGCAGGCAGGGACTGGGACAAATTCTATATCCTTCAGTGTCTCACAGTATGTATGCTTGATGAATATTTATTACGTAAGTAAATGTAATATGTAACTATCAAATTTTAAAAGTCCTCAGAGGGGGAAGAGGAAGAATGTGTTACTTCTTTGGAGAGAGTACTAGGCAATTCACCAAAGATTGCTGAAGGAAGTGGGCCTTAGGTTCTGTTTACATGCAGGGCGTGGGCAATAAAAACATCTTTGAGATTTTTGCATAGACCAATATTTCTCACTGAAGAAATAGAAACAAAAATTCAGAATTTCTGAATGTGGAGAGGTAAGTTTCCAAATGAGAACGTTGATTTATACTCTTTGTTTTCCCAAGAGCAAGTTAAAGTTAGGGATCATATACCTGCAAAATGAAGGCTGCCCTAGTGCCTAAGGGAGGGCTAGAAAGTTGTTTATTTATTTTTATTTATTTATTTATTTTTCTCTCTCTTTTTTAAAATCTTTATTGTTCAAATTATTACTGTTGTTTCTCTTTTTTCCCCCATAGCTCCCCTCCTCCCAGTTCCCACCCCACCCTCTGCCCTTATCCCGCCCCCCACTGTTCTCATCCATAGGTGTATGATTTTTGTCCAGTCTCTTTGCACACCCCCAACACCCCTTTCCCCCTGTGAAATTTCATTCCACTCCCATTCTATGCCCCTGATTCTATTCTATTCACCAGTTCATTCTGTTCATCAGACTTTTTTATTCACTTGATTTTTAGGTTCACTTGTTAATAGATATGTATTTGTTGTTCATAATTTTTATCTTTACTTTTTCTTCTTCCTCTTCTCAAAGGATACCTTTCAGCATTTCATATAATACTGGTTGGGTGGTGATGAACTCTTTTAGCTTTTTCTTGTCTGTGAAGCACTTTATCTGACCTTCAATTCTGAATGATAACTTTGCTGGGTAAAGTAATCTTGGTTGTAGATTCTTGCTATTCATCACTTTGAATATTTCTTGCCACTCCCTTCTGGCCTGCAAAGTTTCTGTTCAGAAATCAGCTGACAGTCTTATGGGTTCCCCCTTGTGGGTAACTGACTGCTTTTCTCTTGCTGCTTTTAAGATTCTCTCTTTGTCTTTTGTCCTTGGCATTTTAATTATGATGTGTCTTGGTGTGGTCCTCCTTAGATTCCTTTTGCTTGGGGTCTCTGTGCTTTCTTGACTTGGAAGTCTATTTCTTTCATCAGGTGGGGGAAGTTTTCTGTCATTATTTCTTCAAATAGGTTTTCTATATCTTGCTCTCTCTCTTCTTCTGGCACCCCCTATAATTCTGATGTTGGTACACTTGAAGTTGTCCCAGAGGCTCCTTACACTATCTTCATATTTTTGGATTCTTTTTTCTTTTGGCTTTTCTGGCTGGGTGGGTTTTGCTTCTTCATATTTCATATCTTTGACTTGAATCTTGTGATCCTCTCATCTGCTGTTGGAGTTCTGTATATTATTCTTTATTTCAGTCAGTGTATGCTTAATTTCTAGCTGGTCCTTTTTCATATCTTTGAGGGTCTCACTAAATTTATTGGCAGCCTCTAGAATATAACCGTGGTTTTCAACTCTATATTCTGTCATTTGCTTTCCTCCATTTTTGTCATTTGTGATCTGTTTCTTTGTCTCTGGATTTTGGCTGCTTCCCTGCATTGACAGAGTGCCTTTAATCAGCTGTGTCTATGGTGGGAGAACTATGCTGGAGGCACCCTTATGGGCAAGACTTGCTTCAGTGGGGCTTTGGTGCCCACTAAGTCTGCCCCCTGAGTGCATCCCTTATGAGTCTGAGGAGTTGTAGACTGGGTGATTCCCCCTCTGACCAGTGGGTACACAGTCTCTTGGAACTCCAAGGAGGTGCTATATTAGCTTCTGCCTGGGGCTTCCCAGCCTTTTATATGCAAAAGCCTCTGCACGCAGCTGGGGTGGGGTGGGGTCTCGGAGAGTCTACAGGGTGGAGAAACCAGCAATGGCCGATTCTCAGCCCTGCCCTAAGAGGCACCGGGTCATAGTGACCCTCGGCACCACCAGAGAAAGCCACTCTGAAGATCCTCCCAGTGCCAGGCGGTGCCAGACAGTCCAGCTTCTCCCCGTATGTTTCTGAGTCCCCAGAAACTCACCTGGAACTGGAGTTCAGAGCCATCAGGAGCTTGTGCCTCCCTCCGGTACAAAAGGCTGCCAGCCCTTTCCGCGAGCCCCTTTGCGCATGCCTCTGTACCTCTGCACTTTATTTCCGCACCTCCTCTGCATCTCAGTCTCTTTCTAGTTGTAGAATTTCCACTCAGCCAGCCTTCCTGTGGGTCTGGGTGGTGTCCGTTTTTTCTTTTTGGTGTAGTTTTGAAATAGTTGTGCCCGGCAGCAATTCTGGTGTTTATCTATGCCGCCATCTTGGTTTCTCCTAGAAAGTTGTTTATTATTGCAGAAACCATGTGGCATATATTTGTTGTTTTGAGTGTTGTGAATGTGCAGTTTGAAGGACTGTGAGGGGGATTTTACCCAGGCATAGGAGTAGCTATTTTCAAGAATTTGTGCTAATGTGGATGCACAATTGAGACCATGGCTGCCTATTTCCATGCTTCCCTGCCCAGCCCTGGCATGTTCTGACGAGGATTACTGTTGTGCACACTACAGTGTGGCTGGATTATGCTGTCAGTTTGAAATTAATGTAAATTTGAGTGAGGCCATAAATTAATATTCTTTGCTTCTAAGCAATGAAATAAATTTCACATTTGAAATTCAGTCTCTAAAGATGACTTCGGAAAGACCAGGAGGGAAATAAAAAGGCATGTGTTCTTCATAGTCATGAATAAGGATGAGGCCTACCTCACCACTCCCCAACTTTCTTCCCTCTCTGTGCTCCTTCGTACCTGCATATACCATTAAGTGTCTGAATGGTCTTTAGGTCTGGAGGAGAGAATATGTTTATGCCAGCTGCTGGGCACGTGGAGAGGGACACTTGATCTCTGGCCTCCAGAGAGCGAGTGGCCAATGATTCTTTCCAATTTTATAGCAGTTCTGTGTCAGGACCTACTGTGAACAGGTAGAAAATGAAGTGTGTGATGAGATATCCCCAGGTAAGTTTACAGAGCTCTTTTGTTACTTATCTTGAGGAGGGCTCTTTCAAATCTGTCCTGGCTGAGAATGTAATTTCACAGTCTCCCTCCCTTCTGGGTACCCCAGCTACTACTTCGGCAGTTCAGGTAGAGCCACTTAGCTGCTTGCCTATGGGCTCTGGTACAAGTGTTTAATAATTGAAATTACAGGGCTTGACTTTTATTACATCTGACACAATTCCACACACCCTTAATCAAACAATGCTAAGGCAATTGTTAAATTCTGAATAACATCGAGTTTGCAGAACAGGAAATTTTATGAACCGGTGTTTGGGGATGGTACTATTTATAAACTTGAAGGAGGCTTGAAGGGGCAGGAGCCTGTCTGTACGCTTGTCAGGATGTAACAGGTGGCCAAGGCCAAAGTTTAACTTTTGGTTGAACCAGTTGTTTGTAATCAGAGGACAAAGTGTTTTTGGAAGTTTGAATTTTCCGTTCATGACAGTCATCTGCCAAGGGGATGAATGTGAAATTGATCACTATAACCAAAAGCTACTCAGAACCATTCAGTAATGGTTCAATCCCAGGTGCAGAGACAGATAGGGCTTGATGGAAATTCACCTTGAAGCAGTTAGTCCTTAGACAGGACCAACTATGTAATTTTTGGGGCTCAGTGTAAAATGAAAATGTGGAACCCCTTGCTAAAGATTATTAAACATTTCAATTCAGCAAATAGCAAGGAAGCGAGGGCCTTCTGAATGTGAGGCTCACAAACTGCATCCAGATGCAGATTTTGAAAAGCCTGACCACAGAATAAGTAATTGAAATTACAGAGAGACTAAATAAGAGTAGCCTTATACACTCCTGGAAAGTATATAGTTATGAATTATTGTGTGTAACTATAGTTACAGAAAAGATCCTAGCGAGATAAGTGCACTTTGTATGATGGAATTCAGTATGTGTTCTGTGTACACAGGATGAAGTTCCTGGTGATTGTAGCAAATGATGGACAATGTCCTCTGAATCATCAATGGGTCTTGATCCTATTCAGGTCCTGGACAGTCTATGCTTTTCTGGAATCATCTCAGAGCAAGTTAGACATCTTCTGTGAGGATGACCTCCTTGTCCTCAGTGTGTGGATGCTGGCAAGGCCTGCTAATGACAATGTTCTCTCCCTTTTGGAGCTACTGTGTGACTCTCTTTGCATCGTGTATAATATATAGAGAAAGTCTGTATATGGAAAAACAAAATGCAAGTCACAATAAACTGAAGGAATAAAGGTGCAAGATGTGCTTAAGCCAATTGGCATGCCTCCTCAGTGTGCTAAGTGGGGTCAACTAAATTGACTTTTATTATAGATTGAGGCCTGGTGCACAAAAATTCGTGCACTCAGGGTGGTCCCTCAGCCTGGCCTGTGCACTCTCACAATCCAGGACCCCTCAGGAGATGTCCACCTGCCGGCTTAGACCCACTTCCCAGGGTATCAGGCCTAAGCTGGCAGCCCAGGAGCCCTCGGAGGAGTCCTCGCTGTCTGACTCTGCTGAGAAAGCAGGAGAGGCTACCACCACTGCTGCTGTGCTTGCAGTCATCAGCCCAGCTTGTGGCTGAGCGCTCTCTCTGTGGGAGCATACTAACCACCAGGGGCAGCTCCTGCACTGAGCGCCTGCCCCCTGGTGATCAGTGTGCATCATAGTGACCAGGAATTCAGCTGTTAGGGTAAAATTGCATATTACCCTTTTATTATATAGGACATGATATCCTCTACTTTCCTCTGGGTAACAGTTCTTCATCCTCTCTACACTTCTGTCTCCCATTTCTTCTCTACTTTGTGAAAGGATCCTGGATCTTTTTTTAAAAAAATATATATTTTATTGATTTTTTTACAGAGAGGAAGGGAGAGGGATAGAGAGAAACATCGATGAGAGAGAAACATCAATCAGCTGCCTCCTGCACACCTCTTACTGGGGATGTGCCCACAACCTAGGTACATGCCCTTGACCAGAATCGAACCTGGGACCTTTTAGTCTGCAGGCGGACGCTTTATCCACTGAGCCAAACCAGCTAGGATAGGATCCTGGATTTTTTGGAAGCTTTTATTTATCAGCCCTGCTCCAAGACACAGACTGTCTTTCTACTCCCTACTCCCCCTGCTGCCTCATCCATACATCTCCTGGTGGTAGTGACTCAGACTAGATTCTTTGTAGCCAACTTTTTCTTCTGGTAGGAAAAGACAGACCTTATTATGTGTGTATCTTCCCAGCACCGGGCCACACCTCATTTGTAGGTCTTTATGAAGTGAGTGCTAAATAAAAGATATAATCCAAGAAGGCAGAGCAGACAGGATTGAGGGACAGACACTTTGTCAAAGAGGCTGTAGAGCTAGTTTGCAATAGTCTATGATGTCCTGAACTTCTTGTGTGAGGCAGACAAGCTAAAAAGAAGGCAAATTTCTATGGATGAAAAGAATACCAAGTAATGCATGTCAAAGGCCTCAAATGTGGTCTTTTAATGTTTGAAACAGAGAAATAATTAAAGTTCCCCCAAAGGAAGGTAACAACCAAGTTACAGTTAAACAGAAATTATACAAATTTTTAAAGGGTCATTAGAGAAATATATGACTGCAGCGCAGGCTGAAGCTGTGTACTAGTTTTTGCCATGTGGAGCTCACTGCCAAGGTGATTGATCCTCTTTTAGGAAAAACTTCAGGAAACAATTGAGAGGTCTAAAGATTACATTTCTATTTTCATATGTCCCAATTACTCTGGTAAACTCTATTCTCTCTAGTACTGGTTCCTGGGAGGAATTAAAATATTTGATGCTCAATATTTTTAGATGAAAAAAGGTATATTATGTTATTTCTTTTTCTTTCTGAAATAACGGCATTCAGATTTATGGTTTTTAGGCCTGTTATTTAACCAGACATGAGTTCTGAGTGCACTTTACTTAGGTTCACTCTTTGCTGTACATGTTCTTCCATTTATATTTCTGCATTTCTCAAGTGACTTCTTGATGTATTGTGCCCTAGTAACTTTATATCAGCATTTTAATTCATTTTAAAATGCTCTGAATATTGCTACTCATAATGGTGATGGTAATAATCAAGCCATCATTTACCCTTTGTAGGACATTCATTATGTGTCAACTGCTGTGCAAAGCATTTTATGGGCATGGTTCTATTTCATTCTCATAAGAATCCTATAGAATCAGTATTATTATTGCCTCTATTTTATAGAAAGGAAATATAGTTTTAGATGGGTAATTTTTCTAATTGCCACAGTTAGTAGTAATTTTCCCAAGATCAAACAGCTAGTAAGTGAGGAAGCCTGTTTCTTTTTCCTTTGAACATAAGAGGTCACATGGTTTCCACTCAAGGGATATCAACAAAATAGCAAATCCTCACCCCCTCCCCTTGCCAAATGCTTTCTGAGAAATGCATCCTGGATGTTTGAGGCATTATGCTTTCAGCCAAGTGGTTTCAGTACCTTTAAAGATACATTTAAAATTGTTTTCACATATGCACAGAGTTTTATTTCATTATTGAATTTATTGGAATGACATTGGTAAATACAATTACATAGGTTTCAGGAATACAATCCTATAATACCTCATCTGTATATTGTGTTGTGTGTTCACCACCCCAAGTCCCCTTCCATCAACATTTATCCCCCATGTACTCTCTTCTACCTCCCCAACCCTCTTCTTTCTAGTAATCATCATACTGTTGTCTGAGGTGTTCCCCCGCCCGTACCCTCTCCCCCCCCCCCACCCCGTAATCACTTCACTTATTTCACCCAGCCTCACAACTCCCTCCCCTCTGACAACTGTCAACCTGTTCTCTATGTCTGTTTCTATTTTGGTTGTTAGTTAATTTTGTTCATAAGATTCCACATATAAATGAAATCATGTGTTACTTGTCTTTCTCTGACTGGCTTATTTCACTTAACATAATACCCTCCAGGTCTATCCATGCTGTCACAAAGGGTAAGAACTCCTTCTTGTTTTTTTTTAAAATATATTTCATTGATTTTTTACAGAGAGGAAAGGAGAAGGATAGAGAGTTAGAAACATTGATGACAGAAAAACATCGATCAGTTGCCTCCTGCACACCCATTACTGGGGATGTGCCCGAAACCAAGGTACATGCCCTTGATCAGAATCGAACCTAGGACCCATCAGTCATCAGGCCGACGCTCTATCCACTGAGCCAAACTGGTTAGGGCAGAACTCCTTCTTTTATAAAGCTGATTAGCACTTAGGGCTTCCAAATCTTGGCTATAGTGAACATAGGGGTGTATATGTTCTTGTGCATTGGTGTTTTGGTTTCTTTGGATATACTAGTATTGCCAGAAGTGGAATCATTGAGTCATAAGGCAGTTCCATTTTTAATTTTTGAGGAAACTCCATATTGTTTTCAATAGTGGCTGCACCAGTCTGCATTCCCTCAAATGGTGCCTAAGGATTCCCTTTTCTTTACATTCTTGACAATACTCTGTTGATTTTTCGATGATAGCCATTCTGACAAATGTGAGGTGATATCTCATGGTGGTTTTAATTTGAGTCTCTCTGATGATCAATGACATTGAGCATTTTTCATGTCTGTTGGCCATCTGTATGTCCTCTTTGGAGAAGTGTATATTTAGCTCTTTTGCCCATTTTCAATTGGATTGTTTGTGTTTTTTTTTGGTGTTGAGTTTTATAAGTTCTTTATAAATTTTGGATATTAACCTCTTATCAGATGTATCATTGGTGAATATGTTCTATTCAGTGGGTTGTCTTTTCATTTTGTTGATGTTTTCCTTTGCTGTGCAAAAACTTTTTAGTTTGACACAGTCTCATTTGTTTATTTTTTTCCTTTATTTCCCTTGCCTGAAGAGCTATATCAGAAAAAATATTGCTAAGAGATGTCTGAGATTTTGCTACCCATATTTTCTTCTAGGATTTTTATGATTTTGAGTTTTACATTTAAGTCTTTTATCCATTTTGAGTTTCATTTTGCATATGGTGGTCTAGTTTCATTTTTTTTTTTTTTGCCTGTAGCTATCTAATCTTCCCAATACCATATATTAAATAGACTGTCTTTATCACATTGTATGTTTTTGCCTTTCAGTTATTAATTGAGCATATAGGTATGGGTTTATTTCTGGGCTCTTTATTTTGTTCCATTAATCTATATGTTTGCTTTTATGCCATACCATGCTATTTTGATTACTATGACCTTGTAGTATAGTTATCAGATAGCTGATATCAACAAAGAACTTTGCTATACAATTCTGTTTTGATTACATGGCCTTGTAGTATAGTTGATATCAAGACTTTATTCTTTCTTAAGATTGCTGAGGCTATTCAGAGTCTTTGTAGCTCCATATAAATTTTTGTAATATTTGTTTTAGCTCTGTGAAATATGCCATTGGTATCCTGATAAGAATTGTGTTGAATCTATAGATTGCTTTTTAAAGATTCTAATTCTTCCTATCCCTAAACACAGTATATGCTTCCACATCTTTGTACCTTCTTCAATTTCTTTCCTTGGTGTCTTGTAATTTTCTAAGTACAAGTATTTTACATCCTTGGTTAAATATATTCCTAGGTATTTTAAAAAAAATATAGATATTTTATTGATTTGAGAGAGAGAGAGAGAGAGAGAGAGAGAGAAAGAGAGAGAGAGGCATCAATAATGAGAGAGAATCCCTGATTGTCTGCCTCCTGCACACCCCACACTGGGGATCAAGCCTGCAACTTGGACATGTACCCCGACAGAAATCAAATCGTGATCTCCTGGTTCATAGGTTGACACTAAACCACTAAGCCATGTTGGCTGGGTTTCCTAAGTATTTTATTTTTTTAAATTAAATATTTATTGTTCAAATCATTTCAGTTGTTCCTCTTTTTCACCCCATAGCTCCCCTCTACCCGTTTCTCACCCCATCCCATGCCCTTACCCACCCCCCCACACTGTCCTCATCCATAGGGGTATATTTTTTGTCCAATCTCTTCCCGTACCCCTACACCCCTTCCCCGCCTGAGAATTGTCAGTCCACTCCCTTTCTATGCCCCTGATTCTATTATATTCACCAGTTTATTCTGTTCATCAGATTATTTATTCACTTGATTGTTAGATTCACTTGTTGATAGATATGTATTTGTTGTTCATAATTTTTATCTTTACTTTTTTCTTCTTCTTCCTCTTCTTAAAAAATGCTTTTCAGCATTTCATATAGTACTGGTTGGGTGGTGATGAACTCCTTTAGTTCTTTCTTATCTGTGAAGCTCTTTATTTGACCTTCACTTCTGAATGATAGCTGGGTAAAGTAATCTTGGTTGTAGGTACTTGCTATTTATCACTTTGAATATTTCTTGCCACTCTTTTCTGGCCTGCATAGTTTCTGTTGAGAAATCAGCTGACAATCTTATGGGTACTCCCTTGAAGGTAACTAACTGTTTTCCCTTGCTGCTTTTAAGATTCTCTTTGTCTTTTGCTCTTCGCATTTTAATTTTGATGTGGTCCTCTTTGGATTCTTTTTGTTTGGGGTTCTCTGTGCTTCCTGGACTTGTAAGTCCATTTCTTTTACCAGGTAGAGGAAGTTTTCTATTATTATTTCTTCAAATAGGTTTTCAATATCTTGCTCTCTCTTTCTTCTTCTGGCATCCCCATAATTCGAATGTTGGTACACTTGAATTTGTCCTAGGGACTCCTTACACTATCTTCATATTTTTGGATTCTTTTTTCTTTTCTGGTTGGGTGGTTTTTGCTTCTTCATATTTCAAATCTTTGACTTGATTCTTGTGATCCTCTAGTCTGCTGTTGGGTCTTTGTATATTATTCTTTATTTTATTCAGTATATGCTTAATTTCTAGTTGGTCCTTTTTCATATTCTTGAGAGTCTCACTAGATTTATCAAGGGTCTCACTAAATTTATCAGCAGTTTCTCGAAAATTCTTGAAAAATCTTATAACTGTGCTTTTGAACTCTATATCCAGTTGTTTGCTTTCCTCCATTTCTGTAATTTGTGACCTATTTCTTTGTCTCCACATTTTGGTTGCTTCCCTGCTTCACTGTGCTAATTGTCCTATATTGCCTAGTGACTCAGCATCCCAATTACCTGAGGTGGACACTCTTGGTGCACCCCTTTGTGAGCTGTGTGCACAATCTTGTTGTAGTTAAGTCTTGATTGCTGTTGGTATCACTGGGAGGAATTGACTTCCAGGCCAATTGGCTGTGAGAATCAGCTGTGTCTTTGGTGAGAGAACTTCTGTGTGGAGATACCCTTATGGGGCAAGACTTGCTTCAGTGGGGCTTTTGTCCTCACTGAGTCTGCCCCCTGAGTGTGTCTCTCATGAATCTGAGGAGTTGTTATCTGATTGGTCCCACTCTGACCACGGGTACACTGGCTCTTGGCTCTTTAAGGAGGTGCTAATTTAGCCTCTGTCTGAGGCTACCCAGGATGAGCAACTGAGACATCTGTAGATTCCTCTTCTTTGTTTAGGGTTTGGAGATGCCCAGATGAGGCCCAGCTGTGAAGCAATGCAAGCTGCTGTGGGACTTTCAGCTGGCCTTCTTTTGGATGTTCTGGTTCTCTCTGACCCAGTTGCAGTTTGTTAGGTAATTTTAGATTACAAAGGGCCAGGCCATTCATATGCAAAAGACTTTGCATACAGCTTGGGTGTGGCGGATTCTCAGGGAATCAACAGGGAGGAGCAATCAGCTATGGCTCATCCTCAGCCCAGCCCTAAGAGTTCCTGGGTATCAGTGTCCCATGGTAATTGCTACAAGCACCTCTGAGAGAAAGTTGCTCTGGAGTTCCTAATGATGCCAGACAGTCCAGTTTCTCCCCCTATGAGTCTGGGTCCCCAGAGACTTGCCAGGAACTGGAGTTCAGAGCAATGGTGAGCTTGTGTCTCCCTCCCAATTGAAAAAGACAATCACAGTTGCCAGCCCTTTCCATGTGCGCCTCCGTTCCTTTGCACTTTACTTCCACACCTCCTCTGAGTCTCAGTGTGCTTTTATCTTTCTTTCTATTTGTAGAATTTCCACTCAGCCAGCCTTCCTGTGGTTCTGGGTGATGTCCGTTTTGTCTTTTAGTCATAATTTTGAAGTGGTTATGCGAGGCAGCAATTTCAGATGTTTACCTACACTGTCATCTTGGTTTCTCCTCGACCATATAAGTATTTTCTTTTTATGCAATTGTAAATAGGATTGTTTTCTTCATTTCTCTTTCTCATAGTTCATTATTGATATATAAAAATGTAACTGATTTCTGGACATTTACTTTGTATCCTGCTACCTTACTAAATTCATTTATCAGTTATAGTAATCTTTAGGGCTTTCTATATGAAATATTATGTTATCTGCAAATAATGACAGTTTTACTTCTGTTTTTTTTGTTTTTAGTTTGGATGCCAATATTTCTTCCTCTTGTCTGATCACTGTGGCTAGAACCTCCAGTAATGCCTGAATAAGAATGGTAAAACAGGCATCCCTGCCTTGTTCTTGATTTTTTTAAAAAAATCTCTATTGTTGAGAGTATTTTCCCCTGTAGCCCCCTCCACTCAGTTTCTGCCCCACCCCAGGCCTTTACCACCCTATTGTATATGTCTATAAGTAATGCATATTATACATATAAGATTATTGGTTAATATCTTCCCATCTCCCATTCCCCCCTTCCCTCTGAGATTTATCTGTCTGTCCATGTTTCCATGCCTCTGGTTCTATTTTATTTATTTTTTTTAAAATTTTCTTTATTGGTCAAGGTATTACAAATGTGTCCTCATCTCCCAATAACCCCCAACCCTCCCCCCCCACTCATGTTCTCATCCCCTTGTTGTCTGAGTCCATTGGCTTGGCTTATGTGTATGCATACAAGTCCTTTGGTTGATCTCTACCCCCCCACCCCCACCCTCCTCCACCCTCCCTCTGGGGATCAACAGACCAATTGCTGCTTCTCTGTCTCTGGATCTGTTCCTGTCCATCAATTTATTGTTCTCTATATTCCACAAACGAGTGAGATCCTATGATATTTATCTTTCTCTGACTGGCTTATTTCATTTAGCATAATGCTCTCCAGTTCTTACCATGCTGTTGCAAATGGCAAGAATTCCGTCTTTTTTACTGCAGCATAGTATTCCATTGCATAGATGTACTAATGTTTTTAATCCACTCATCTGCTGATGGGCACTTAGGCTGTTTCCAGATCTTAGCTATGGTAAATTGTGCTGCTATGAACATAGGGGTGCATATATCCTTTCTGATTGGTGTTTCTAGCTTCTTAGGATATATTCCTAGAAGTGGGATCACTGGGTCAAATGGGAGTTCCATTTTTAGGTTTTTTGAGGAAACTCCATACTGTTCTCCACAGTGGCTGCACCAGTCTGCATTCACACCAGCAGTGCATAAGTCCTTTTTCTCCACATCCTCTCCAGAACTTGTCATTTGTTGATTTGTTAGACATTTGTTGATGATAGACATTCTGACAGGTATGAGATGATACCACATTGTTGTTTTGATTTGCATCTCTCGTATAATTAGTGACTTTGAGTATATTTTCATATGTCTTTCGGCCTTCTGTATGTCTTCTTTTGAAAAGTGTCTATTTAGTTCCATTGCCCATTTTTTGATGGGATTATTTATCTTCCTTTTGTTAAGGTGTATAAGTTCCCTGTAAATGTTGGATATTAAACCCTTATTGGTGATATCATTGGCAAATATGTTCTCCCATGCAGTGGGCTTTCCTATTGTTTTGTTGATGGTTTCCTTTGCTGTGCAAAAGCTTTTTATTTTGATGTAGTCCATTTGTTGATTTTCTCTTAATTTCTGTTGACCTAGGAGCAGTATCAGTGAAGAAATTTCTTTGGCACATGTTTGTGATTTCACAGCCATGTATTCCTCTAATATTTTTATGGTTTCCTATCTTACATTTAAGTCCTTTATCCATTTTGAGTTTATTATTGTGTATGGTGTGAGTTGGTGGTCTAGTTTCATCTTTTTGCATGTATCTGTCCAATTTTCCCAACACCATTTATTAAAGAGACTGTCTTGACTCCATTGTATGATTTTGCCTCCTTTATCGAATATTAATTGGGCATAGTGGTTTGGGTCAATTTCTGGATTCTCTATTCTATCCCAATGATCTATATATCTGTTCTTGTGCCAGTACCAAGCTGTTCTAAGAACAGTAGCTTTGTGATACAGCTTGATATCTGGTATTGTGATCCCACCTACTTTGTTCTTCTTTCTCAGGATTGCTGCAGCTATTCAAGGTCTTTTTTTATTCCAGATGAATTTTTGGAATGTTCATTCTAGATCTGTGAAATATGCTGTTGGTATTTTAATGGGAATTACATTGAATCTATAGATTGCTTTGGGAAGTATGGACATTTTGATGATATTGATCCTACCAATCCATGAACATGGTATGTTCTTCCATCTGTTTCTGTCTTCCTCTATCTCTTTTTTCAGTATCCTGTAGTTTTTCACATATAAGTCTTTTACCTCCTTAGTTAAGTTTATTCCTAGATATCTTAATTATTTTTGGTGTGATGGTAAATGGGATTGTTTTTTTAGTCTCTCTTTCTGTAACTTCACTATCAGTGTAAAGAAATGCCATAGATTTCTTGGCATTGATTTTGCATCCTGCAACATTGCCAAATTCATTTATTAAGTCTAATAGTTTTTTGATGGAATCTAGGGTTTTCTATGTACAGTATCATGTCATCTGCAAATGAGGACAGTTTTACTTCTTCTTTTCCAATTTGGATGCCTTTGATTTCTTCTTCTTGTCTGATTGCAGTGGCTAGTACTTCCAGTACTATGTTGAACAGGAGTGGTGAAAGGGGGCATCCTTGTCTTGTTCCTGTTCTTAGGGGAAATGATTTTTTAGTTTATGACCATTGAGTATGATGTTGGCTGTGGGTTTGTCATATATGACTTTTATTATGTTGAGGAATGATCCTTCTATTCCCACCTTGCTGAGGGTTTTTATCAAGAAAGGGTGTTGGATTTTGTCAAATGCTTTTTCTGCATCAATTGATATGACTATGTGATTTTTATCTCTCAATTTGTTTATGTGATGTATCACATTTATTGATTTGCGGATATTGTACCATCCTTGCATCCCTGGGATAAATCTTACTTGGTCATGGTGTATGATCTTTCTGACGTATTGCTGGATCCGATTTGCTAGAATTTTGTTGAGTATTTTGGCATCTATGTTCATGAGGGATATTGGCCTGTAATTTTCTTTCATTGTGTTGTCTTTTTCTGGCTTTGGTATTAGGGTGATGTTGGCTTCATAGAATGAGCTGGACATGCTCCTTCCTCTTGAATTTTTTTGGAATAGTCTGAGGAGGATAGGTTTTAGTTCTTCCTTTAATGTTTGGTAGAACTCCCCTGTGAAGCCGTCTGGCCCTGGGCTTTTGTTTGCTGGAAGCTTTTTGATGACTGCTTCAATTTCTTGCATAGTTATTGGCCTATTGATATTTTTAGAATCTTCCTGATTGAGTTTTGGAAGATTGTATTTTTCTAGGAATATGTCCATTTCTTCCAAGTTGTCTAGTTTGTTGGAGTAAAGTTGTTCATAGTATTTTTTAACAATTCTTTGAATTTCTATGGCGTCTGTTGTTATTTTTCCTCTTTCATTTCTAATTTTATTTATTTGTGTCCTCCCTCTTTGGTTTTTGGTGAGCCTGGGTAGCGGTTCATCAATCTTGTTTATCCTTTCAAAGAAACAGCTCTTGATTTAACTGATCTCTTGTATTGTTTTTTTGGTCTCTATGTCATTTATTTCTGCTCTGATCTTTATTATCTCCTTCCTTCTGCTCACTCTGGGTTTTTCTTGTTGTTCTCTTTCTAATTCTTTGAGTTGTAAAGTTAGATGATTTACTATCATTTTTTCTTTTTTTCTTTTTCTTTTTTTTATGGTAGGCCTGTGGAGTTATAAACTTCCCTCTCAGGACTGCTTTCATTGTGTCCCATAGATTTTGGATTGTTGTGCTTTATTGTCGTTAGTTTCCAGAGTGTTTTTAATTTCTTCTTTGATCTCATTGGTAACCCAATCATTATTTAGTAGCATCTATTCAGCTTCCAAGTGTTTGAGTTTTTTGGATTGTTTTTGTTGTAGTTTTTTTCTAATATTATGCCATTGTGATCTGAGAAGATGCTTGGTATAATTTCAATCTTCTTGAATTTGGGGAGACTTTGCTTGTGATCCAATATGCGGTCTATTTTTGAAAATGTCCCATGTGCACTTGGGAAGAACATATATTCCATGGCTTTGGCGTGAAATGTTCAGAAGATGTCAATTAAGTTCATCTGATCTAGTGAGTCATTTAGGATTGCTGTTTCTTTGCTGATTTTTTTTGTCCAGAGGATTTATCCAGTGATGTCAGTGGTGTGTTTAAGTCTGCTACTATGATTGTATTGTTGTTGATCTCTCCCTTGATATCTTCCAGGAGTGTTTTTATGTATTTGGGTCCTTCTGCATTGGGTGCATATATGTTTATCGAGGTTATATCCTCTTGTTGTATCGATCCTTTTAGTATTATAAAGTGGCCTTCCTTATCTCTTGTTATGGCCTTCACTTTGAGGTCTATTTTGTCAGATATAAGTATTGCTACTCCAGCTTTTTTTCCCTTTCCATTTGCCTGAAAGATATTTTTCCATCTCTTCACTTTCAGTCTGTGTGAGTCTCTCATTCTGAGGTGGGTCTCTTGTAGACAGCATATATATGGGTCATGTCTTTTTATCCATTCAGTCACTCGGTGTCTTTTGATTGGAGCATTTAGCCCATTTACGTTTAAAGTTATTATTGAAAGGTACTTGTTTGAGGTCGTTTCTATTTTGTGCCTGTGTTCTTTCTTACCTTTTTATTTCTTCTTTTTACACCAGTCCCTGTAGCATTTCTTGCCTTGCTGACTTGTTAGTGATAAACTCCTTTAGCCTTTTTTTGTCAATGAAGATCTTGATTTCCCCTTCAATTTTGATTGATAGTCTTGCTGAATAGAGTATTCTTGGATTCAGTTCTTTGCTTTGTATACCTCCTTCCATTCCCTTCTAGGTTGATGTGTTTCTGTTTGATAATCTGATGGGGGATCCTTTGTACATAACTCTCTGTCTCTCTCTTGCAGCCTTTAAGATTCTCTCTTTGTCTTGTACATTTGCCAGCGTTATTATGATATGTCTTGGTGTGGGTCTTTTGGGGTTCATCTGGCTTGGAAGTCTCTGTACTTGTGTAACTTTTTTCTTCCCCATATCTGCGAAGTTTTCTGTCATTATTTCTTCAAATAGATGTTCTAATCCTTGCTGCTCTTCTTGTCCTTCTTGCAGCCCTATTATGCATATGTTACTTTGTTTCATGTTGTCCCAAAGCTCCCTTAGGCTCTCCTCCTGCTTTTTAATTTTTTAAATCCAGTTTCTGCTCAGATTGAGCTTGTTTCTCTACCTTATCTTCTAACTCATTAATTTGGTACTCTCCTTCTTCTAGTCTACTGTTGAAACCTCCCATGGTGTTTTTGATTGTAGCTAGCATGTGCCAGGTATCAGAATTACCCAATAATCCAGTATTGGCATCTCTGTTGCTTTGCACAGCCTCACATTGAGAATCAGGGTCCCTGTGTGCACATGTACCAAGAATTGGAGTCACTGGCTCTTAGTGTGAATGCACTGAGAATCAGGGATCCCAGGTACAAGTGGTAAGAAACAGAGTCAAGTCTTAGTGCTGCCTCTTGCCAGGAGAATAGGGGTACCAGAGCCCATGCTGTGGGGAGCAGACTCCCAGATTTTGCAAATTCCCAGGCTCAAATTCCTGCAGCCCTGTGTCTCTGGGAACAGACACCCAGAGTTGTGCGCTCCTGGGCTCCAAGCCCTGTGCTGCTGGGATCAGGCTACCTAGTGTTCAAGAGTTCCTAGGCACAAATTCCTGCAGCCCCACACTGTGGGGAATAGTCTCCCAGAGATTGTGCATTCCCAGGCTCAATTTCCTGCAGCCCTGCACCTTGGGGAACAGACACCCAGAGTTGCGTGTTCCTAGGCTCAAAGCCCCATGCTGCGAGGAACAGATTCCCAAAGTTCGTGCATTCCCAGGCTCAAATTCCTATAGCAGCTAGAGGCCCGAGTGGGGGGTGGGACTAACAGTTACTCTGGTGTTTCCTGCGAGCCTGTGGGGAGGGGGATCAGCTCTGTTAGTCACAGAGATCTGCTGCCGCCAGGGTGTCTGGATTCTTGGTGTCTGTGGGTCCGTAGCTGTGGTCGCAGGTCTCTGTCTCCAGTGGCTGCAGGGTCCTTGTTTGCATCTGAGACCAGACTGGGTGGCACTGAGACCAGGATCCTAGTTGTAAGTAGCTCTGTTTCTCAAGATGACGTGGTCTCTGTGCCTGCGCTGGCCACCCAGGAGTGTCTGCGCTGGGAGAGGGGCTCCACTGTCTAAGACTGCCTGCTTTGGCAGCTCCTTAGAAGACCTGCAGAATCTAACTGTCCCTAACTCATACACACACACACCACACGTGTCCACACACTCCTCTATTGCTCCCTGGCTCTCTCACACTCTCTCCCTCCCTGCCTTCCTGCTGGTCGCCATCTTCCTTGCCTCTCCTCTGGTTCTATTTTATTCATCAGGTTATTTTGTTCATTAGATTTCTTGTTTGTTTATGTTCATTTTTAGATTCAATTATTGATAGCTATGTATTTATTGCCATGTTATTGTTCCTCCTCCTCCTCCATCTCCTCCTCCTCCTTCTCCTCTACTTCTTAAAGAATACCAGCCAACATTTTATGTAATACTGGTTTAGTGGCAATGAATTCCTTTAGCTTTTCCTTGTCTCTGAAGGTCTTTATCTGACCTTTAATTCTAAATGATAGCTTTGCTGGATAGAGTAATCTTGGTTTAGGTCCTTGCAATTCATCACTTTAAATATTTGTTTCCACTTCCTTCTGGATGGCAAAGTTTCTGTTGAGAAATCATCTCACAGTTGTATGGGTAGTTACCCCCCTTGTATTTAACTCACTGTTTTTTTTAAGATTCTCTCTTTGTCTTTAACCTTTGGAATTTTAATTATGGTGTATCTTTGTGTGGGCCTCTTTGGGTTCCTCTTGTTTGTGACCCTCTGTGCTTACTTGACTTTTAAGTCTATTTCTTTCACCAGGCAGGGGAAGTTTTCTGTTATTATTTCTTCAAATAGGTTTTCAATGTCTTGTTCTCTCTTTTCCTTCTGGCACCCCTCTAATGCGTATGTTGGTACACTTGAAGTTGTCACAAAGGCTCCTTATTTTATTTTCATATTTTTGGATATTTTTTTGTTCTTCTGAGTGGGTGTTTTTTACTTCCTTATATTCCATATCATTAATTTTATTTTCAGAATCCTCTGCTCTACTGCTGAATCTCTGTAAATTATTCTTTATTTCAGTTAATGTAAGCTTAATTTCTGACTGGTTCTTTTTCATGTCTTTGAAATTCTCAGTAAGATCCTTGAAAGTCTCATTGAATCCCATGAAACTCATTAAGATCCCTGAGCTGCCTTGTAACAGTTGTTTTGAAATCTGTATCTAGTAGTTTGCTTGCTTCCATTTCATTCAGTTATTTTTTTTGAAGATTTCTTATATTCTTCCATTTGTGACATCTTTATTTGCCTCTGCATTTTGGCTATTTCCTTATGTTTGTATTAGATAGAGCTGCTATGTCTCCTGGAGTTGACAGAGTGGCCTTGTGTAGTAGGTGTCCTGTAGAACCCAGTGGCTGAGCCTCCCCAGTCACTTGAGCTGGGCACTTCAGGTGTGCCCCTGTGTGGGCTGTGTGCAGTGTTGTTGTGGTTGAGACTTTATTGCTGTTGGTATCACTGGGAGGAATTGATTTCAGGCCAGTTGGCTTGTGAGTATCAGCTGTGACTAAAGTACAAGAGCATCTGTGCAGGAAACACCCCTATGGAGCAGGACTTGCTTCAGAGGGTCTGTGATGCTCAATGTTGCTGCCCCTTGAGTGTGTTGTTTGTGGATGTGTAGGGTTATAATCTGGTATTGTCTGAAGCTGCCAATAGATGCACTGGCTCTGGGACCTCCTGGTAGGTGTAAAGTCAGTCACTGCCTGCGGCCACTCAGCAGGAGGTACAGAGTGATCTGCAGATGGCTACTACTTATACTGGGCTTGGAAGTGCCCAAGTGAGGCCAAGTTCTGAAGCAAGGCAGGCTGGTGCTAGTGCCGAGTCTTGGGCCTCCTATTGATAGGTATGGGGCATGCTGATGCCTACTGCTGCTTGTGTGAGAGATTTTAGGAAAGTTTGAAGTCTGAGCAGGACAAGTCATGCATATGGAAAAGCTGCTGCAAATAGCTTAGGTGGGGCTGCAAATTGGATGGGGTGGGGTCTCAGGAATCACCAGGACAGGACAAACAGTGCTCCTATGCCAGATGATCCAGTTCCTCCCTGAATGTCTTGGATCTCCTAAAACTGCCACCCCAGTGCTGGAGCCCAAAGAGAGAAAGTCCAGATAAGCTCATATGCCACCCCTGTAAGAGGAACTGCCTGGGCTTCCAGTAGCCTCTGAGTCACTCAGCCACAATCCCCACTAGTTTTTATAGCCCGAAGTTAGAGGGAATTTTATTCCCAGCTTTGGAATCCTGGGATAGGGTTTTGATGTGGGGCTGGGACCCCTAGCTCCTCAAGGGAGGCCTCTGAAGCAGAGATAGCCCTCCTAATTAAAAAAACTCCTCAGGCGGATGTCAGATCAGCCTGTTCTGTGCCATTCCCCCTCCTATTCTGATGTGTTTTCTTCTTTACTTCTTTAGTTATAGTACTTCCATTCAGTCAGATTTCAGGTGGTTTTGAATGATGGTTGTTTTGTATTTTAATTGTAATTTCAATGTGGTTGTGGGAGGTGGAGAATACCAGTGTTTACATACGCCATCTTGGTTATCTAATTTCATCTTGTTCTTGACTTTAAAGGAAACAACTTGTAGTTTTTGCCTATTGAGTCTGATGTTGGCTGTGGGATTTTCATATATGGCCTTTATGACATTGAGATATGCTCTCTGTATTACCACTTTGTTGAGAATTTTAAAAAAAATATATTTTATTGTGGTTTTTTTTTCATAGAGGAAGGGAGAGGAATAGAGAGTTAGAAACATCAATGAGAGAGGAACATTGATCAGCTGCCTTCTGCACATCCTCCACTGGGGATGTGCCCACAACCAAGGTACATGCCCTTGACCAGAATCGAACCTGGGACCCTTTAGTCTGCAGGCTGATGCTCTATCCACTGAGCCAAACCAGTCAGGGCTTGAGAATTTTTATCACAAATGCTTGATGGATTTTATAAAATGCTTTTTCTGCATATATTGGTGTGATCATGTGCTTTTTATCCTCAACTTTTTAATGTGGTATTTCACATTTATTGATTTGCGGATTTTGTACTAGCCTTGCATCCCTGGAATAAAACCCACGTGGTCATGGTGCATTATTGTTTTAATATATTGATGGATCTGGTTTGCTAATATTTTGTTGAGGATTTTAGCATCTGTGTTCATCAGGGACATTGGCCTATCATTTTCTTTCTTTGTAGTGTCTTTATCTGGTTTTGGAATTAGGATATTGTTGGTCTCATAAGATGAGCTTGAGAGTCTTTTCTCCTCTTGATTTTTTGGAATAGTGTGAGATTAGGTGTTAGTTCTTCTTTGAATATTTGGTAAAATTCACTTGTGGAACCATCTTGTCCAGGACTTTTGCTTGCTGGGACATTTTTTATTACTACTTTAATTTCAGCAGTTGTAATCTGTATATTCATATATATATATTTTCTTTAGTCAGTTTTGGAAGATTGATGTTTCTAGGAATTTATCCCCTTTGCCTATATTGCCCAATTTGTTGGCATATGGTTGTTCATAATATTTTGTTATAATCCTTTGCATTTCTTTGGTGTCAGTTGTTACTTCTACTCTTTCATTTCTTATTTTATTTATTTGGGTACTCTGTTATTTTTATTTTTGTTTTTTTGACAAGTCTGATTAAAAGTTTGTCAATCATGTTTTTCTTTCCCAAGAACCAGTTCTTAATTTTATTGATGTTTTGTAGTGATGTTTTAGACTTTATTTTGTTTATTTCTGCTCTGATCTTTATTATTTTCTTTCTTCTACTCACTTTGGGCATTGTTGTTGTTTGGTTCCTTTAGGTGTAAGTTTAGATTATTTATTTGAGCTTTTTCTTGTTTCTTGAAGTAGGCCTGCAATGCTGTGAATTTCCCACTTAGGATTGCTATTGCTATGTCCCATAGGTTTTGTGTTGTGTTCTCATTTTCATTTGTTTCAAGGTCACTTTAGGTTTATTCCTTAATATTATTGTTTGCTTATTTATTGTTTAGTAACATGTTATTTAGCCTATATTTTTTGCATGTTTTTTAGGTTTTTTTCTTGTGATTGATTTTTAGTTTTATACCACTAGAGAATATGCTTGATATGAAATCAATCTTTTTAAATTTATTGAGACTTGTTTTGTGTTCTAACATGTGGCCTATTCTAGAAAATGTTCCATATACACTTGAAACAAATGTATATTCTTCTGCTTTGTGGTGAAAGCCCTGAAAATATCAGTTAAGTACATCCAACTTAGTGTGTTATTTATGGCACTCTTTCCTTATTGATATTGTGTCTGAAAGATCTATACGTTGATGCCAACGTATAAATTCCTTACCATGTTAAAATTCCCTACCATGACTATATTACTGTCGATCTGTCCCTTTATGTCCATTAAGATCTGATTTATACATTTGGGTGCTTCAGTGTTAGGTGCATATATGTTTACAAGACTTATATAATTTTATTGGATTTATCCCTTTATAATTATGTAGGTTTTTTTTGTCTCTTATTATGGCCTTTGCTTTAAAGTTTTGATACCCCAGATTTTTTTTCATTTCTACTTATATGAAATATTTTTTATATTCCTTTACTTTTAGTCCAGTATCTTTCAATCTGAGATGGGTCTCTTGTAGACAGAATATATATGGGTCCTATTTTCTTATCCTTCAGCTACACTACATCTTTTGATTGGAGCATTTAAGCTATTTACATTTAAAGTGATTATTGACAGGTATATATTTTTTGCCATTTTATTCTTTTAACTATGTTCCTCTGTTTTTCTTCTCCTCTTCTTTCTTTTTCTCCCTTCTTCTCCTCCTCCTGCTCCTTCTCCTCCTCTTTCTTCTTCTCTTCTTCTTGCTCTTTCTTCTTCTTCTTGGGTTCTTAATGTTTCTTTTTTGGTGGTAATAAACTCCTTTAACTTCTTCTTGTCTGGGAAGCTCTTTATTTCTTCTTCAATTTTAAATTATAGCCTTGTTGGATAAAGTATTCTTGGTATAGGTCATTGCTTTTTATCACTTTGAATATTTCATGCCAATCCTTTCTGCACTGAAATGTTTCTGTTGAGAAATCAGTTGACAGTCATATGAGAGCTCCCTTGTAGGCAACTATATTCCCCTTGCTGCTTTTAAGATTCTCTCTTTGTCTTTAACCTTTGCCATTTTATTTATGATGTGTCTCTGTGTGGGCTTCTTTGGGTTCATCATATTTGGCACTCTCTGCACTTCCTGGACTTCTGTGTCTTTTTCCTTTGCCAGTTAGGGAAGTTTTCAATCATTATTTCTTCAAATAGATTCTTGATACCTTGCTCTCTTTTTTTCCTTCTGGTATCCTTAGTGATATGGATGTTTTTATGCTTGATGTTGTCCCAAAGATCCCTTAAACTTTCCTCATTAAATTTTTTTTTTGCTGCTCTTATTGGGTATTTTTTCCTATCTTATCTTTTAAATTACAGACTCCATCCTTTGCTTCATCAAACCTACTGTTATTCCTCCCAGTGTATACTTCATTTCAGCTATTGTATTCTTCATTTCTGGCTGGTCATTTTTATCATTCCTAAGTTCTTTTTCATACTGTTGAGAATCCTTATAACCATTGCTTTGAACTCTAGATCTGTTAAAATGCTTGCCTTCATTTCATTAACTCTTTTTTTCTGGAGATTTCTTCTGTTCTTTTACTTGGGGCATGTTTCTTGGTCTCCATTTTGGCTGCCTTATTATGTTTGTTGTATGTATTGGATAGATCTGGTCTAACTTCCAGTTTTTGTGGGGTGAGCTTATGAAATAGGTGTCCAGTGGGTTTCAGTGGGTCAGTCTCCTTGATCACTGTTCTGGGTGTTCTAGGAATGTCTCCTGTGTGTTATCTGGCTCTCCAGTTGTAATTTAATCTTGATTGCTATTGGCCCATTAATGTATGGAATCGAACTTCAGGCTGGCTGACAGTGAGGCTCAACCATGCCCACAGCATGCAAAGCTACTGTGCAGGTGCTGATCTCATGAAGCAGAATTTGCTTCAACAGGGTCTAGCACCTGCTGAGATCTCCCTTTGAATATGCCACTTGTAAGCTTATGGGATCTTGCTCTGACATTGTCTGAGGTTGGCCACTAGGTGTGTTGGTTCTGGATCTCTTGGGGAAGACTATGGTGCAGGCCAATGTGTGTGAGATGCTGACTGTGACTGGCCCTGGGTAACATGTTTGGAACTACAAGTGATCCACAGTTTGTTTCTGCCTCTGCTGGGCCAGCATTGGAAGGATCAAGCTGTTTACCATCACCAAACCTAGAGGCAGGTCAGCAAAAGGCTGGAGGAACCCTAAGATCTTCCTCTGTCTACCTCCACCTGCCAAATGCCTGTTAGGCTCAGTCACTGAAAGAGCATCTGGTGGCACTCAATGCATGAGTTTTGTTCTCAGTGAGTCACCAGGTAGCAGTGAGAAGTGCTGATCAAATTAATACAGTTTTAAACTCAGTGGCAGTGCTGTGTCTGAGGCCACTCAGCAAATGTCCCTGGGTATAACAAATCTAGCTGCCACCTGCTGGGTGTTTACATACCTTTGGGCTAGGATGGAGTCTCAGAGAATTGTCAGGGTGAGGCCAGCAGGCCCAAGTAGACCAATATTTAGCTATGTGAAGGGAGAACTCTGCTTTGGTAGGGCGTTCAAGGGAAAAATGGTCCCTATCCTAGAGCCACAGAGCTCAGTCTGTCCCAGATTCTGCCTGGAGGAGAGGGGGCTCAGCAGGGTGGGGCTTCCAAGAATAGGAGGATGAAGCTATTGGGACTTCCATGAGGGGAGTACTGATTAGGCTTCTAGGAAGTTGGGGGCTGTGACCCCTGCCCTAGAGTCACAAAACTCAGTCTTTCCCAGATTTTGCAGTGACATGGGCAGGGTGGAGCCACTAGGAGGAGTATGGTAGGTGGGTCCTCTGAAAGTCTGGAGCGGGAGCTTGAGTATCTCCTGTGATTAGGAAGCACAATTCAGGTTCACAGGAAAGTGGCGGGGGAATGGCCCCTGTCCCAAAACCACACAACTCAGTCACAGACATCCACTGAGTCTGCCCTGACCTCTACATACCTGGCCCAGCCAGCTGATTTCTCAGCAGCATGTGTGCTCCACAGGGTGGGGCAAAAGGGCATCCAGAGGGTGGGCTATTACTTTCCCTCAGGTTGATGCTAAGTGGAGGGGAATGCTCCACTCAAGAAAGTTGACATCTGTGATATGAGAGAATGACTCAGTAAAGGGATCCTGACAGCTGCCTTCTCATTTCTCTCCCCAGAGCCACTAACCCCAGACTCTTCACATGTGACTTTAGTAAGTTTACTCCATCTGCTCTTCTCTGGAGCACAGGGTGAGTGGCTTCAAATGAAATTTTGTGCATTGGCCCTTTAACTGGGCACCTGTGTCTCTAGCAATCTCCTGTCTCTCTTTGGTAGATAGAATCCCTGCTGATTTTTACAGCCAGATGTTATATGGGTGCTTCTTTACAGCTCTGGTGTTCTGGGCTGGCTCACCTGGCTTAGGTTTTAGACCCTTTGCTTCTCATGCTTCTCTCTTGCAGCTGAGACATCCCTTTGGAATCTCAGCTGCAGCCCATGGGAGCCCAGCCAGCTCTTTTCACATCTCTGCCCTGCCTACTAGTCTCCATGTGGCATCCACAGTAAGTCCTTGATTATAAGGCTTCTCTCCAACTAGTCTTCAATTGGTTATTCAGGATGATTGTTCTATATTTTAGTTGTAATTCCAATTTTGTCCTGGAAGGTGTAGTTTCCACCTATTCTGTTGCCATCTTGGTTCTGCCTTCATTTTTTTTTAACCTTTGCTTAATTACACATATAATGGACCATTTGGTGGTGGGAAGAAGCTCTGTGTAAAACCTGAACAGGAAATTTGGATATTGAAAGAGAGTCTGTAAAAGAATCAAGAGGTAAAGAGAAGAATAACAAGAGACAAGCCACATGAAAGGGTGCTAGAGCCCAGGGAGAGAGAGAGAGAGAGAGAGAGAGAGAGAGAGAGAGAGAGAGAGAGAGAGAAATCTGTTGTTCCACTTATTTATGTATTCACTGGTTGATTCTTATATGTACCCTGACTGGGGATTGAACCCACAACCTTGATATATCAGAAGGACACTCTAACCAACTAAGCTATTTGTCCTGGATTGTTTTGTCCTCTTGAGCTTCAATGTAGTTATCTCTGTTGCCCCAAATCTCCAGGGCAGACTGCTACATGCTTCACCTTGAGTGGGTGGTGCTGGCTGAAGGGATCATAGTTGTGCCAACAAGGATGGCATTAGGTAAAAACCATAAGAGAGCAAATACAGGGAGGCAGTCATAGATTCAATGGAAGCAAGAACTGCGATTTGATCTAAGGAAGTACTGGCTTTCCTCGGAGTCCCTGGAGGTGTTTGGGAGGGAGAGTAATTTCTCCAACTGAGCAAAGTGGCTTCCAGGCAGTCTTATTTAAATTTTAAAGGAAAGGTGGTCTGAGCACAGCTGAGGGAATGGGTGGGGTTTTCCAGGAGGCTGATCTATGCTGGAAGGCACTCAGTGGGCAGGTGGAGACCTAGAATAGATAAGAAATATTGGCCTATGATAATAGCTGATGTGGTAGTCTCAGCATACTCACAAGTGTAGAAACTGAGATGAAGGAAGGCTGAAAGATGTACCCTGTGTCCCTAGGAGGAAGAGCACTAACTAGAAGACATTCTCACCCAATGAGGATATTATTTCCTTGCTTCCTACCAGTATTTTGGCCTCTGCAGTATTTCTCAGTGTTTTTTTTTTTTAATTTTTATTTTATTTCATTGTTTAAGATATTACAGATAGTAGTACATATGTCTCATTTCCCCCCCCTCCCCTCTGCACTTGCCCTCATCCCCTGCCCTTCCCCCTCCCCCCTCCAATGTCTTGCATTTGTTGGTTGTGCTTATATGCATGCATACAAGTCCTTCCATTGATCTCTTACCCCCCCACCCCCACCTTCCCTTACCTTCCCACTGTAGTTTGACAGTCAGTGTTTTTATAGAGTCTGTGGAATCAGAGAAGGGGTGCCAGTTGTGATTCTGATCAATCTTTAGCAGGAGATGAGGTTGAAACAAAAACAGACAGCTGTTTCTGGGTGTTCTGTATGTGTGATTCTATTAGGCATCAGTCAAGGTTCTTTGGTTGAAAAACTGACTTAACTACAATGAGCAAAATAGGAAATTAACTGGAATAGATATGGAGAGCCCACAGAATGGAAGAACAGTTAAAGAACAAGGTTGGACACTCTGATTTCCCTCCCTCCCTCCCTCCTTTTCTTCCATCTTCTTCTCTCTCACCTTCTCCCTCTTCCTTTCCTTCTCCTTCTCCCCCTTGCTTTACACATTCAGAACTCAAGATCCTGGAAGAGAGACTGCACTGGGGCCTGTGGGACTTGGTGCTGGAGTGGGGTCATTAGCAGCCAGCAGAGTTCATTAGGCTAAAGCAGATTAGGATTTGGCCATGTTGCCCGGCCAGCATGGTTCAGTGGTTGAACATTGACTTATGAACTAGGAGGTCACAGTTCAATTACTAGTCAGGGCATGTGCCTGGGTTTTGGGCTCGAATTCCCAGTGTGGGGCATGCAGAAGGCAGTCAATCAATGATTCTCTCTCATCATTGATGTTTCTATCTCTCTCTCTGTCCCTTCCTCTCTGAAATAATAATAATATATATTTTTTCTTTATTGATTAAGGTATTACATATGTGTCCTTATTCTCCCATTGACCACCCCCCATTCATGCTCTCATCCCCCTGTTGTCTGTGTCTATTGGTTAGGCTTATATGCATTCATACAAATCCTTTGGTTGATCTCTCCCCCTACCCCTACCCTCCCCACCTTCACTCTGAGGTTTGATGGTCTGATTGATGCTTCTCTGTCTCTGGATCTGTTTTTGTTCATCAGTTTACGTAGTTCATTATATTCCATAAATGATTGAGATCATGTGATATTTATCTTTCTCTGACTGGTTTATTTCACTTAGCATAATGCTCTCCAATTTCATCCATGCTGTTGCAAATAGTAAGAATTCCTTCCTTTTTACCTCAGTGTAGTATTCCATTGTGTAGATGTACCACTGTTTTTTAATCCAATCTTCTGCTGATGGGCATTTAGGCTGTTTCCAAATCTTAGCTATGGTAAATTGTGTTGCTATGAACATAGGGGTGCATATATCCTTTCTGATTGGTGTTTCTAGTTTCTTGGGTTATATTCCTATAAATGGGATCACTGGGTCAAATGGGAGTTCCATTTTTAATTTTTTGAGGAAACTCCGTATTGTTCTCCACAGTGGCTGCACTAGTCTGCATTCCTACCAGCAGTGCATGAGGGCCCCTTTTTCTCCGCATCTTTGCCAACACTTGTCGTTTGTTGATTTGCTGATGATAGTCATTCTGACAGGTGTGAGATGGTATCTCATTGTCATTTTGATTTGCATCTCTCGGGTGATTAGTGACTTTGAGCATGTTTTCATATGTCTCTTGGCCTTCCTTATGTCTTCTTTTGAAAAGTACCTATTTAGGTCCATTGTCTATTTTTTGATTGGGTTTATATTCCATTTGCTAAATTGTATGAGTACCCTGTAAATGTTGGAGATTAAATCTGTATCAGTGATAACATTGGCAAATATGTTCTTCCATATAATGGGCTTTCTTATTATTTTGTTGATGGCTTCTTTTGCTGTGCAAAAGCTTTTTATTTTGATGTAGTCCCATTTGTTGATTTTCTCTTTAGTTTCCTAGGAGCGGTATCGGTGAAAAAATTGCTTCAGCATATGTCTAATTTTGCTGCCTGTGGATTCCTCTAGTATTTTTATGGTTTCTCATCTTATGTTTAAGTCCTTTATCCATTTTGAGTTTATTTTTGTGTATGGTGTAAGTTAGTGGTCTAGTTTCATATTTTTTGCATGTATCTGTCCAATTTTCCCAACACCATTTATTGAAGAGATTGTCTTGACTCCATTGTATGTTCTTGCCTCCTTTGTCAAATATTAATTGAGCATAGTGGTTTGGGTTGATTTCTGGATTCTCTATTCTGTTCCATACATCTATATGTCTGTTCTTGTGCCAGTACCAAGCTCTTTTAAGAACAGTGGCTTTGTAATACAGCTTGATATCTGGTATTGAGATCCCACCTACTTTGTTCTTTCTCAGGATTGCTTCAGCTATTTGGGGCCTTTTTTTATTCCAGATGAATTTTTGGAGAGTTTGTTCTAGGTCTGTGCAATATGCCATTGGTATTTTAATGGGGAGTATATTGATCTATAGATTGCTTTGGGTAGTATGGACATTTTAATGATGTTGATTCTACCAATTCATGAACACGGTATGTTCTTCCATCTGTTTCTGTCTTCCTCTATCTCTTTTTTCAGTGTCCTGTAGTTTTCCTAGTACAGGTCTTTTACCTCCTTAGTTAAGTTTATTCCTAGGTATCTTAATTTTTTTGGTGTGACGATATATGGGATTGTATTTGTAGTCTCTCTTTCTGTATATTTAAAAAAAATATTTGATCATGGAGGAGGAGGGCTCTGTACAGGAAAGGTGGCACCTGATGGTACATAAGGAAAATGGCCTTTGCCCCAAAAGCTGCACAACTCAGTTCTCTCTGTGTATCTCTGTCACCCCCTGAGCTTGCCAGGATTCCCTGAGACCACCTTTGTACACCATGCACAAGAATAAACTCAAAATGGATTGAAAACTTAAATGTAAGACTTGAAACCATAAAACTCCTAGAAGAAAGCGTAGGCAGTAAAATCTCTGACATTTCTTAGAGCAATTCTGTTTCTGACATATCTCTTCAGGTAAGGGAAACAAAATTAAAGATAAACAAATGGAACTCATCAAATTAAAAGATTTTTGCACAGCAAAGGAAAGCATCAATGAAACAAAAAGGTAACCCACTGAATGGGAGGACATGTTCACCAATTATACATCTGATAAGGAGTTAATATCCAAAATTTATAAAGAACTTAGAAAATTTAACACCAAAAAATTAATAATCCAATTAAAAATAGGCAAAGGACCTGAATAAACACTTCTCCAAAGAAGACATACAAAAAGCCAACAGACATATGAAAAGATGCTCAACATCACTAATCATCAGATGCAAATTAAAGCCACAATGAGATATCACCTCACACCTGTCAGAATGGCTATCATCAATATATCCACAAAAAAATGTTAGCAAGGATGTGAAGAAAAGAGAACCTTTCTACACTGCTAGTGGGAATGCAGATTGGTGTAGCCACTATAGAAAGCAGTATGAAGGGAACTTAAAAGATTAAAAATGGAACTGCCTCATGACTCAGCAATTCCACTTATGGGGGTATATCCTAAGAAACCAAAAGCACTAATTTGAAAGACTATATGCACCTCTATGTTCATTGCAGCATTATATACAATAGCCAAGCTATGGAAACAGCATAAGTATCCATCAGTAGATGAGTAGATAAAAAAGTAGTGGTACATTTACACAGTGGAAAATTACTTGGTCATAAAAGAGAATGAAATCTTACCATTTGCAATAGCATAGATGGATCTAGAGGGTATTAAATTGCGTGAAATAAGCCAAAGAAAGAAAAATAACCTATTATTTCACTTATAAATGTACTCTAAAGAGCAAAGTGAATGAGCAAACAAAATTGAAAATAGGCTTATGATGCAGAGAACAGATGGATGGTTGCCAGAGGATATCTGCATTTGGGGGCTGGGTGAAAAAGATGAAGGGAGTAAGAAGTACAAATTGGAAGTTACAAAATAGTCTTGGAGATGTAAAGTACAGCATGGAGAATATAGTTGATAATATTGTAATAATTATGTCTAGTGTTAGATGGGTACTAGAATTATTGGGGGACCACTTTGTAAAGCATATGATTTTCTAACCACTATGCTCCACACCTGAAATGAATACAAAATAATGATTGTCAACTGTAATTGAAAAATAAAATGAAAATAGAGAGAGTTGCATTAGCTGGGGTTGGATCAGGTGCCCTTTCCTGATCAGAGCAGGCATCTGAGCAGGCATCTTGGCTGATAGTGCCACCAAGCTGCACAATGTGGGGCACTAGTTTTACACAAGAAAATAAGGGTGAAATTATAAAAAATAGGGGGATGGATGGCAGGTGGCCTGAAACCAATAGTTGTCTTCTGTATTCATTTATGCACTTTATTAATATTCTCCTATTAGTTTGAATCATTGGGGGATGGGTTCTTTAGTGCTGCCTGAACACAAGGTGCTTCATTCAGCATTGCTATGTCAAAATGTGGGCAGAGATGCACTTTATTGGCTAATTGGGCTGCCATGCCTGTTGGACATAAAAGAGAACATTTATTTGTTTAGTCTTAAAATGTGGATTAATTCATGTAGTGAAATTCATGTAGATACTGTATTTTGTGATGCTTTTTTTCTATTTTGATAATAATGCCATCTGACTTCCATAAAACTCAGCAATTTACCAAGCATGGCAGAGAGTGCTGGTCTCATACCTACTGTTCATCCTCCCCTTCTTTCTTATTTGCAGAACCTTAATTTTGTTCCAGGAGGCAATGTGCTTAGCTAAAATCTTCCCCCGTCTTTTTGCATAGGAATTATCAGCTGAGAGCCAGGAGATGAGTGTAGAGGTCTTTGGAGATTTTTGCTAAGGGTTATATTTGATATTGACAGAGCTTTTTCTTGCCTGTTTTATTCCCTTCTTCCCCCCTTTCTCTCTCTCTGTCTGTCTTTTCTGCAGATGAAGTCTGGAAAGTTGGGCCTCTATCTTGTGACTAAGAGGCAGTCATGAGGGGAAAAGGCACTTGTGGAAAAAAGCTGGGGATATTTATGACAAGGAGTCACCACACCATCAGTGGACCACCAGCCTTTAGAATATCTGTGGTGTGGGAAAAATAATTGTTTAAGCTGTTGCTTTCAATTTTTGTTACAGTCAAATACAGTTATAATAAGTACACTAAATATTGTCATTAATATTTTATTAGCTCATTTGAAACTTATCATCTCTATGAAAAAGTGGGAGAGGAAACTGATACTCTGGGAGGCTAAGTGGCTGGCTCACAGTCTCCAAGTACAGTCAATGGCAGTTTTGATGTCCAAAGTAGTACTCTTTCCAGGCAGCCAAGTTCTCAGTGGGGTGTGAGACTGTCCCTGTAATCTAGTTGGGGGAGGAATTGAGGCCAGCCTTTGGAAAAATGGGTGTGTATGTGTGTTTTGCCATGACTGAGGAGTGGTACTGGCATTTAGTAGGTGGAGTAGTAATGCTGAATGCTCAGCCATGCACAGGACTATCCCTCATAATGAAGAATCATCCTTTGAATACTGGTTCCTTTGAAAAATGCAGAGCCAAATAAAGCCATTGAGAATTATGTGCTCACCAACTCAGAACTGAGAATAGGGCTAGCTCATAATGGTCTCAATAATTGTCACACGACAATGATATCACAATCGTTGTCAATATCATCATCATTTTGGATGTTTGTGTCTATAATGAATTTAGAGATTGCAGGTTTCTCTACATTCTGCTGTTGTAGATGAGCTATAGAGAAAGTGGCTAATTAGATAATGGGTAATAGGGAAAAAGTAGGAAGGGTACTGGATTTGAACTCTCAATGAGATAAAAAATTTGGCCCTAACCTGTTTGGCTCATTGGATAGAGCATCAGCCTGCGGACTGAAGGGTCCCAGGTTCAATTCTGGTCAAGGGCATGTACCTTGGTTGCGGCCACATCCCCAGTAGGAGGTGTGCAAGAGGCAGCTAATCAATGTTTCTCTCTCATTGATGTTTCTAACTCTCTCCCTTCCTTTCTGTAAAAAATCAATAAAATATATTTAAAAAATATTTAAAAAAGAAATAAAAAATTTGATATCCTATCTAATAAAAGAGTAATATGCAAATTAGGAATCACTCTGTGACAAAGATGGCCGCCCCCATGGCCACAAGATGGCCACCCTCATAGCCACAAGATGGCTGACCCCATAGACACAATATGGCGGCGACCAGTCTGGCTCAGCCCTGCCACTGAAGTGGTCAGGCCTGTTAGCCAGGCAGGTGGTGGGGAATGCAGGGGGACCAAGGGCAGAACAGGTGATCAGAGGGAGCTGGGGGTACCCTGCCCAGGCCAGAGGCCTCAGGTATGGGCAAGGACGGAGCCGGTGATTGGAGGGGTGTGAGGGTGCCCTACCCAGGGATAAAGCCTGGGCCAGAGGCCTCAGGCCTAGGCAGGGGTAAGGCTGGAGATTGCAGGGACTTGGGCTCTGCACAGCCAGCGATCGGAGGGATAGGGACGGAGCCTGCGATCACAGGGGTCTGGGCACTGGTGGAGCCAGCAAAACAGGGGTCTGGGGGCCCCATGCCCAGGCCTGCAGCCTTGGCCAGAGGCTGCCAGTGGGGCAAGGGCAGAGCTGGCGATGGTAAGGAGCAGAATCAGAGCTGGTGATTGCAGGGGTCTGGTCTCTATGAAGCCAGCGGTCAGAGTGGTTCGGGAGTCTTCTGCCCAGGCCTGCAGCCTCAGGCAGAGGTTACAGGCCTAGGCAGGGGTGAAGCTGGGATTGGAGGGGCAGGGGTGAAGCCAGTAATCAGCGTGAACTACAGAGGAAACACCTTTCTTACCGCTCATTGGCTAAGCTCCCTGTATGCCACTGGTAATATTCTTGGTAACTTGGGTAATAAGAATCCCTAAAGGTGATCTAGGGTTTTTCCACCTCAGTCCTGGAGAATAAAAATGAAGGTCCACTGCTGGAGGGCTAAGAAATGTCACATCCTGCCCTAGCCAGTTTGGCTCAGTGCATAATGCCTCAGCCTGCTGACTGCAGGGTCTGGGTTCAATTCTGACCAAGGGCATGTAACTAGGTTGCAGGCTCCTCCCTGGCCAGGGCCCAGGTCAGGGCATATGCAGGAGGCAACCAATCAAAGTGTTCCTCTCACTTTGATGTTTTTTTCTGTTTTTCCCTTCTCTTCCACATTCTCTAAAAATCAGTGGAAATATATCCTCAGGTGAGGATGAAAAAGAAAGAAAGAAATGTCATATCCTATGAAAGACACATCTTGAAAATGCCTAAAGAAAGTTGTCATTTTTTCATGGTGAAGGGACTGGAGTCCGTGTTGATGAAAACACATTGGTAGCTGTGGTGACTGTCAATGGCTGCAGCAGCAGGGTGATGAGGCTGGTGGCTTTCCCTAATTAGCCTGGTTGCCTTCCACAAAGGGAGGCCAGACTGTGGCTTAGGCCGGCTTCCCAAGGGGATCAAGGAGCCGGCCTAAGCTGTCAGTAGGACACCCCCTGAGGGCTCCCAATATGTGAGAGGGGGCAGGCTGGGCTGAGGAACGCCCCCCCCCCCAGTGCACAAATTTCATGCACTAGGCTGCTAGTTTTATATAAGCATAATATGGGTGTTCATATTATCTAATATTATAAAGAGAAACATGCAGATTGACTGCACCTCTGCTATGCCCTAAGCCATGCCCACCAGCCAATCAGAGGGACTATATGCAAATTAACCCAACCAAGATGGCGGCTGGCAGCCACAGAGCTGGAGCAAACAGGAGACTTGATTGCCCTGGCGATGAAGGAAGCCAAGCTTCCTGCCTGCCCTGGCTGGCTGTGGCCTCCGCTCAAGGCAACAAAGTTTCAATTATAGTAGATAAATTAATCCCAAATACCTGCTTCCAGCCAGCCTCGCTGGGAGCTTGGTCGCTGGAGGCTGTGGCCAGCCTGAAAACAGCCATCAGCCACTTACCCAGGCTCGCCAAGCAATCCAGTGGGGACCTCCATACTGAAGGGGCTGTGGCCAGCCTGAAAACAGCCATCAGCCACTCACCCAGTCTGGCCACACCCTCATGCAGTGAGGGTCCATACTGAGGGGCTTGGCCAGCCTTAAAACAGCCCTCAGCCCCTCACTCAGGCTGTTCAGGCACCCCAGCAGGGACCCCCATTCTGATCCGGGACACACTTCAGGGCAAACCAACCAGCCCATACCCATGCACCAGGCCTCTATCTTATCTAATAAACGAGTAATATGCAAATTAGGTGTTACTTCATCACAAATATGGCCACCGCCATAGCCACAAGATGGCAGTGCCCAGTCAGGCTCAGCCCCGCCACTGAAGTGGTCAGGCCTCTTAGCCAGGCAGGTGGTGGGAGAGGTGAGGGGCCCAAGGGGTGGAACAGGCAATCAGAGGAGCCTGGGAGTCTTCTGTCCAGGCCAGAGTCCTTCGGCAGAGGCCTCAGGTATGGGCAAGGGTGGGGTCAGTGATTGAAGGGGTAGGGGCAGTGCTGGTGATCAGAGGAGTATGAGGGGGCCCTACCCAGGCATAAGGCCTGGGCCAGAGGCCTCAGGCCTGGGCAGAGGCAGGGCCAGAGATCGCAGGGGCTTGGGCTCCACAGAGCCAACAATCAGAGGGGCAGGGATAGAGCCTGCGATCACAGGGATATGGGCACCAGTGGAGCCGGCAAAGCAGTGGTCTGGGGATCCCCTGCCCAGGCCTGTAGCTGAAGTGGGGCAGGGGTGGAGCTGGCAATCTCAGGGCCTGGGCAGGTGCAGAGCTGGCAATTAGAGGGGCCTGGGGGTTTTCTGCCCAGGCCTGTAGCTTTGGCCAGAGGCTGCCAGTTGGACAAGTGCAGAGTCGGCAATGGCAGGGGGCAGGATCAGAGCCAGTGATCACAGAAGCGTGGACTCTGTGAAGGTGGCGATTCAAGGGGCTTGGAGGTCTTCTTACCAGTCAAAAGAGTAATATGCAAATTAACCCTCACTTTGTCACAAAGATGGTGACAGCCAGGGAGCTGTACAGAGGCAGGAGGCTTGCGTTGCCCTGGCAATGGAGGAAGCCAAGATTCCCACCTGCCCTGTGGGCCCTGAGCTCCACTCAAGGCAACAAAGTTTTAATTACAGAAGGTAAATAAACCCAAGATACTTGCTTCCAGGGGCGGCTTTGATCGGGACCAAGGCAACAAAGTTTCAATTATAGAAGTTAAATAAATCCCAGATACCTGCTTCCAGCCTGCAGCCATGCCATCCTGATAATGGCCCTCAGCCTCTCACCCAGGCTGACCAGGCAACCCAGTATAGACCCTCACCCTAAAGGGGCTGTGGCCAGCCTGAAAACAGTCCTCAGCCCCTCAACCAGGCTTGTCACACTCCCATGGGGTGAGGGTCCCCCCTAGGGGTTTGGCCAGTCTGCAAACAGCCATCAGCCCCTCACCCAGGCAGACCAGGCACCCCAGGGCAAACCAGCCGACCCCCACCTGTGCACTAGGCCTCTGTCCTATATAATAAAAGGTTAATATGCAAATTGACCCTAACAGCAGAATGAGTGGAAATGACTATGACACACACTGACCACCAGGAGGCAATCAATGCAGGAGATGCCCCCTGATGGTCAGTGCACTCTCACAGGGAGAGCTCTGCTCAACCACAAGCCAGGCTCATGTAGCGGGAGTGGCGGGAGCCTCTCCTGCCTCCTCAGCAGTGCTAAGGATGTCCGACTGCAGCTTAGGCCTGCTCTTTGCTGGCAAGTGGACATCCCCCGAGGGCTCCCTGGCTGTCAGAGTGATGTCTCACTGCCAGCTTAGGCCCGATAGCCAGGGGAGCAGGCCTAAGCCAGCAGGTGGACATCCCCCTAGGGGTCCCAGACTGTGAGAGGGCACAGGCCGGGATGAGGGACCCTCCTCCCCCCGAGTGCACAAATTTTTGTGCACTGAGACTCTAATTCTATATAATAAAAAGGTAATATGCAAATTGACTCTAGCAGCATAACACTGGAATGACTGGTCACTATGACACACACTGACCACTAGGGGGCAGACACTCAATTCATGAGCTGCCCCTGGTGGTCAGTGCGCTCCCATAGGGGGAACTCTGCTCAGCCAACAAGCCAGGCTGAGGGCTGCCAACATAGCGGTGGTTGTGGGAGCCACTCCTGCCTCCTCAGCAGCACTAAGGATGTCTGACTGCAGCTTAGGCCTGCTCCTCGCTGGCAAGTGGACATCCCCCGAGGGCTCCCGGGCTGCCAGAGAGATGTCTGCCAGCTTAGGCCCAATCCCCTGGGTAGTGGGCCTAAACCACAGGTGGACATCCCCTGAGGGTCCCAGACTGTGAGAGGTTACAGGCCTGGCTGAGGGACCCCCTCCCCCCCCCAGGTGCACAAATTTTTGTGCACTGGGCCTCTAGTGTTTATATATTATATTTATATGCATATTTATATGGTTTTGGGAGGACAGAATGTAGCATGTGTGGTCAGGAATTTCTGAAACCTACATTTCTGAGATGGTGTAGCTATTCCTAGTGAAGGGCTCAGGTAGTTGTGTTTGATTGGAGGATCTAAAAGGTAAGATGTTAGATGATCTCCCAATAGGAAACTGAATTCATGGCTAATGCAGGTGGAGAGCAGGTCATTGTTCTGGGTGCTCAAATCTTATAGTTGTCCCTAATTTTTGAAGATAATACTGTCCTCTCCTACAAGTTGTTTGGTCCCTTTATGTCCCAGTGCACAAACCAGATCATTATTGCATCTACATATTCATGCCTGTGGAAGATACTATTCCAGCTTACACCAATGTGTCTTTTCTTTGAGTACAAATCAGTTCCTAGCTCCACAGCATTTGGTACTGGCTTCAAAATATTTGATATGTCAATCTGGTCTATATTTCAATTTAACTCTGATCTTTTCAGGAACAATTAGAACACATTTTTCACTTCTAATCTCTTTTACAAAAGGTAGTGAATGAAATATTTAGTGATGGAACTACACCACAGCTGAGGTGGAGGTAGGGCAGTATTGTGCTAAAGAAAGCAATCAGTAGTCCTTTCTAGACTGAGCACTCTGTGTTCTTTTTAAAATATATATATTTTATTGATTTCTTACAGAGAGGAAGGGAGAGGGATAGAGAGTTAGGAACATCGATGAGAGAGAAACATCGATCAGCTGCCTCCTGCACACTTCCTACTGGGGATGTGCCTGCAACCAGGGTACATGCCCTTGACCAGAATCGAACCCTGAGTCCGCAGGCTGATGCTCTATCCATTGAGCCAAACCAGTCAGGGCGCACTCTGTGTTCTTTGCCTGTGATACACACACACACAAACACACACACACACACACACTTTGTTTACAGTATTTATCAGGGACCACAGTGTTTCTCCATGCTGTCATTGCCCTCTGCACATGCTTCTATCACCCTTGTCTACCCAGCATCCAACTTCTGATTTCCTTTTGGGAATCTATGTTTCCTGCTCAAGCTAATTCGACCCTAAACTCGAGGGTTTGCCACAATGAAAGTCTGACTTCCCAGGGCACAGTGAGTGGTTAAGGGCTGAGCATTGACCCAATTAGAGTCAATGAGATGGAACCTTGAGGTTTTTGCTGAGACTTCTGGGACAAGCTGATACTCTTATGAACAAGAGAAGACATATAGACTGGTCCCCATGTTGCCTCTAGCAGAAGAAAGCCTGCCACAGGCAGCAGAGCTGAAAGACAGAGAAAGAAACCCAATACTGGAGGAGAAGGAGAAGCCAGGTCTTGGTGACATCATTTTAGCCCTTCTTCAAACTGGAGCTGAAGTCATCTTACTCTAGCTCTGCAATTTCAGGAGCCAGTTCCATTCCCTTTGTGCTTAAGCCACTTTGCATGGGCTTTTCCTCCTTATAATGCAAAGAATGCAAACATGCTGAATTTACCCAATGTGTTACATGCTGTCTCCTATTGCATGGCCAGCTCCTCTAAGGCAGGGCTCTTGTTTTCTCTTGTGCTTGTAGCAGGAGGCACAGTGCCTGACACCTGATATGCCTCTAAACTAGGTTTAAACTGGAATGGAATGGCCTTGCGCTCACTTTACAGTGTTGCCACTCAAAGTGGGAGCCTTAGACCAGAAGCATCAGCCCCTGCCAGATGGGAACCTGTATGTTAATGAGGACCCCCAGGTGACCCATGCGCACACTGAAATTCATGCAGCTTGCAGACAACTTCATTGTGCAAACATTCAGCCTGGAGTGGTTCTGCATGGGGAGTACCAGTTCAGGTCAGTGATTCAGGCTGTATTTCAGGCCTCTTTTAGTGGGCATCTTCCTCTCAGGGTTCCATGAAGATATAGATGAAGATGCTCAGAAAGACAGTGGCAGGTGCAGCTGGACCAGTCCCCCGCAGCTTCACCACGGGGACAGATCCCCTCCCTGGTATCAAGCCTGCCACAGGATCAGAGCATTTGTTTCTTATGAATATGTTAACTACCCACTAGATTTTTCTTGATTTTGGGAGCCTGGAGAAGGTTAATTAGAATCTAAATTCTGTCACAGTCTAGGGAACACTACCTGTTAAAATGAACTCTGGGCTTCCATCCTGCAGTATTTTAGCAAGGTGCCTGACTCAACAATTTGACGTTTGCAGTCTTTTTAAGTGTGCATTATTAGGAGGACTAAAGATAAACAATCATTGTGTAAATAATAGGTAAAATGATGAACCCTCTCATTTCTTAGCTTAGTTGTTTTCTGGTGATGAAGTTTGACTTGCCAGATCACCTAAAATTTATGTTAGCTCTAAATGATAATGTAGGTCTTGTTCTTTTTTCTGATTTCTTCTCACCCATTTAGTGAGAATGTACTTCTATTATAAGAGGTTTACACTCAACCGTAACATCAATTTTGTATGAATTATAAACAGAGTCTCATCTAAGGATCATATATGCATGTTGTATTTATGTGTACAAGTGACAAATAATTTGCATAACTTTTGAATAATGCAGGGAAGAAAGAATGAGTTATTTCTATAACTTCATAATTTGTTTTTTAGGAGACTTTAGGACAAGGGCAAGAGAGGACACTCACCTTCCTCCTCACTATGGTTTGCTCTCCTGGGAATGGGACTGATGAGTGACTCAGCATTGTCCTATGGGGCGGTAATCCTGCCATTGCCATTGGCAGTTCTGACAGGCTTTCAGACCACCTAAAAAGGTCTGAAAAATTTCAGACCTTTGGCCACCGTTTCCAGCCTCTTGTCTCCAATTCTGAGTAAGTGTGGACCAGTTCTCTGGGTTGCAGTAATATTATAATGCCTAATGATAGTATTAGAGGACATTAAAGAGCTCCAAATTGCTTATAGATTGTTACCACATCTCTCTAATGAACATAACCCAGTGTGATAACTTGCATTTTAATATTCAACATGTGACTCATCCTTTGTGGCAGGTTAAGTGCCTTTATCTACACAATTTTTGACAATCAACTTGGTTTACAACACCAATAAATGGTAGAGAACAAAACCACCCCAGACTGGCACTGGTAGGTGTGGCTTAGTGGTTAGAGTATTGGCCTATGCATGGAAGAATTGCAAGTTGGAGTCCTGGTCAAGGGCATCTACCTGGTTTGCACGTTTGATTCCTGGTGTTCTGAAGCACATGTGGGAACAACCAATTGATGTGTCTCTCTCACTTCAATGTTTCTCTTTCCCTCCCTTCCTCCCTTTTATTGTCTCTAAAAATTAATGGAAAATATCCTCCGGTAAGGATTGGCAAAAAAAACGAAAACAAAAGAAAAACAAAAAAATCCACCACAGACTGAAAAAGATACACCATGGAACATGCTCAGCTTGTAGTCACCTAGAGGATAACTAACGTGGTGCTGCTGGCCATCCTGGCCCAGGCTGAGTCTGGAAAAAACCAGAGCATGGCATAGATGACTGTCTATATATTCTATATGTTCTATATATTCTATATATTTTATATATTCTACATCTATCTATCTATCTATCTATCTATCTATCTATCTATCATCTATCAATGTTTGTATTTTTAAAGAAGATATTTCATGAACAAATAGCATTGTGACATATCAGAACTGAACAAGGTGGGGTAAGAACCCCACCATCAGCTTCAATGCACCTAACAGGCAGCTGGTACAGATAATGCCTTCTCCTTCAGCAGATGTAGCAGCCCTTTTAATTTAATGATTTGAGAGACAGAGACAGAGATAAATAGAGATAGAGATAGATACAGAGAAACATTGATTTGTTTCGTTTATTTGCCAAAAAGAGGAAAACCCCACACAGCTCCTTCCTTACGTTGGGATATCAGGATGATGCTCTAACCAACTGAGTTACCTGGTCAGGGCATAGCAGCCCTTTTAGATTTATCAAACTGGTGGTTGGTTCACTGTTCAAAAGGAGCTTTACCTTTGCATTGAATGGGTAGAAAAGACCCTCCTTCCTTTGACCTCCCAAGGATGATAATAGTTTGCTGACCTTGACTGATGTGCCCTGCCAGCCATTGGGCTGTGCATACATTCAATCCATGCAGTGAACCTCTAAGGTGCCACTGTTCACATTCCTGTTGACAGATGAGGCTCAAAGGGGTGGGGTAATTGCCAAAGTCACACAGCCAGGAATGGATAGAACAGCAGTCTCAACCCAGGACCCCAAAACCACCATTCAATGCTCTTTCCCAGATAATGGGTTGGTGTTTTTCTCACTTTAGACTGACAGGGCTACTTTCTGTCAAGTTAAAAAACCTAGAATAGATCTGATTATTTGCCAAGAAGAGGAAAACTTCATATAGCTCTTTCCTTACCTGTGGGCAATCACTGAAGAATTTTTGTTTTTCACTTTTTAGGTGTTTTATTTTTTTAAAGAAAACTTCAAATTATCTAAAGGCCCAATTAAGATACAATTTCTGGATTGAATTATTATCATGCATTACCCATATTTTGAATCAAATGCACAGTTTTAATAAGATGTCCTGTCTCGGTGCAGGAGGAAAGCAGTTATTTTTAATTTAAATGGAATGCTCAGGAGGACTTATTTTCATGTTTTCTTTTTCTAATATATTTTACTAGAGGCCCAGTGCATGAAATTCATGCACGGAGTGGGAGTGGGGGGTGGGGGTGGTGTACCTCAGCCCAACCTGCACCCTTTCCAATCTGGACCCCTTGAGGGATGTCCTACTGCCCATTTAGGCCCAATCCCATAGAGGGATTGGGCCTAAATGGGCAGTAGGACATCCCTTTCATAATCCAGACTGCTGGCTCCAGACCTCTTGCCTGCCAATTGCCCCTAACCACTCCTCTGCCAGCCTGATCAATGCCTAACTGCTCCTGTGCTGGCCTGATTGCTCCTAACTGCCCTCTCCCTGCCAGGATGGTTTCCCCCCAGCTGTCTTCCCCTGCAGGCCTCGGTCCCCCCCAACTGCCCTCCCCTGCAGGCCTCAGTCCCCCTCAACTGCCCTCCCCTGCAGGGCTGGGTCTCTCCCAAATGTCCTCCTTTGCTGGCCATCTTTGACCACATGGGGGAAGCCATCTTGTGATGGTCAATTTGCATATTACTCTTTTATTAGATAGGATTGATTTTTTACAGAAAGGAAAGGAGAGGAATGGAGAGTTAGAAACATCAATGAGAGAGAAACATTGATCAGCTGCTCCTGCACACCTCCTACTGTGGATGTGCCCTCAACCAACATACATGCACTTGACTGAAATCGAACTTGGGACCCTTCAGTCTGCAGGCTGATGCTCTATCCATAAGCCAAACCTGTTAGGGCATTTTCGTGTTTTCTCAGCAACCCCATTGTTAGTAAGATACAGGTGAAACCCAGTCACATATGGATATTGGTTTCTGAGAAGTTGGGCTGTCCAGGCTCTATGAAAAAATCCTGTGATGTTCAGAGAAAGTTAAAAAGAAAATCCCCAAATCTGTCATCTTCCATAGGGTTATTTATGTACTGAAAAATAAGGATAAAGGCAAGTATTACTCTTTCATGTCATAGCTGTGCTCACTGGAAGAGAAGATGGCTGCAGAGCACAGATTTGGTTTCCCAGAAAGTACACAAAGTCACTCCTACCTATTCAATACCCAGTAAGAGGCAAAAGTCGGGGAGTCTTTGATTAAAAGTGGTATTACCCTGGCTATGCTGTGGCCAACAGTGAGCTGTGCGCGGTGCTTGCCACTATGGCCCAGAGTCCAGAGTCACAGTAACTTTGGGGGGCCTTATTATTGGGGAGGCCTTATGTTCAGGGAAGGCCTTATTATTGGAGAGGTCTTATTTTCAGGGGGGATGCCTTATATTTCAACGAGAGGCAAACTGTAAGTAGGTCTTATTTTTTGGAGATGTCTTACTTTCGGGGAAACAAGGTATCAGCTGGTGACATCACAGACTACTATGGGCCAAGGACCCAGAAAGATCTATGGCTTACTCAGTTCTTAATGACAGAGTTCTTGGTTCCCTTTAACTTCCTTGAAGGTTACAGAGAAAATGTATTTTTGGTTTCCTTCTCCAGATGATGGTCTCTGGTGTCAAGGAACTGTCATTTGCCATTGGTAGTATTCTGAAACCTGTTTTTACTGACTTTATGTAGTTGGCAAGAAGATGAAATGAGCCCTAGCTGGTTTGGCTCTGTGGATAGAGCATCGGCCTGTGGACTGAGAGGTCCCAGGTTTGATTTTGGTCAAGGGCATGTACCTTGGTTGCGGGCACATCCCCAATAGGGGGTATGCAGGAGGCAGCTGGTTGATGTTTCTGACTCTCTATCCCTCTCCCTTCCTCTCTGTAAAAAATTAATAAAATATATTGTTTAATAAAATAAAAAAAGAAGATGAAATGAGATGAAGCCTAGTATAGCCCAACACATAGAGTGCATGATGATCTAATATTGAAAGAACTCTTTTCTTTCTCAAACAAAAGAAAGTCAGCCACAAGCATACATTTCAAACTCTGACATGGAAGTGAAGGAAACAGACCACACTGAGTGAGGACAAGAGAGCGAAACAGGATTTCTAACCCAGTAATAAAGGGAAAGTTAGGATTATGTTTAACATTCAGTTTCCTTCAGTACCATGTCCTTAGCAAATGACTTCTTCCATCTGAATTTGATATTTTTCTCTCTACCCTTTTCTTGAGACTTGGGCAAGCAAAAGAGTTTACCATATCCTTCACCCACTTCCTAAAACAAAAAAAGCAAACCTGAATACACAAACATACATTTAAGACTCTGATTTTTAACTCACAGAAAATGATATTTAATGTTTTGGTTGAAATGCTCTTTCTCCTTGCCTCATACAGTTTTGCCTACAGTTCACAGGGTACCAAAGGAATCAATCTGGGGGGGGGGGGAATCAAAGGTTTTTAACATTAAACAGCCTTTTCATGTTCATTGGCCATCTGTGCCGTGACTTCAAGCAGCAGCGTTTTGGTGTGGCCACACCAGCGTGCCAGGAAATGAAATGTTCTGCTCTGAAGCCAGATTCAGCCCCAATCTGGTTGAGAGGTGTTGTTGATGGGTCTCTGTTATCCTTCAAGTCAGTCGCATGTGAACATAAGTCAGGAGCTGGACAAACATTATCAGGGTTCTGTGGGGTCCAGAGCATCTTCTTCTGGTAAGCTATGAGCCTGAGTTTGTTCTTCTCTACTACCCACCTGGGTCCAGGGTAAGGAGGTTATATTTATGTTAAGCAAAGCTTGGAAATTCAGTGTAGATTCTTAAAAGTATATACTTAATAATTCAGCAGAAATTTAAAAAGCTGTAATGTGCAAGGGACACAAACACATATTCTCTACCCTCCTGGAGTGTTGGAGTGTTCGCTGTAATAGGAAGACAGATTAATGAACATTTCAAATGCAGTGTGGTGAATAGCACTGTAGGACATACTCAGTAAAGGAGGAGGATTGCATGGAGGGAAAAGCTAATCACTACTTTGTGGTGGTGGGGTACTTCAAGATGGTTTCAAGAGGAAGTGATGTCTCTGAAGGAGTCTGAAAGGTGAGATAGGAATTTCCTTAAAAGGGGTGGGGTTGAGGTCAGATTAGGGAGCAGTGGGTACAAAGACCTGGAGAAGTACAGAAGGGTGGCATGCAGACCGTGAGTGATGAGGCTGGACTGATTGGTAGGACTGCTGGTAGCTTCCCAGTAGCATAATCCTTTTCATCTACAGTAATAGACCACTAAATTTTAATGAGGTGTGTGGCTTCCCAGAATAAAGACTACATTTCCCAGCCTCCCTTGCAACTGGATGTGGCCAGTAAGAAGGAAATAGGAGTGATGTACATATCTTCTGGGCAGTGCCCTTTAAAAGTGTATCCTTTCTCCTCATCTTCCATGCTTCCTGTGGGCTAAGATGTGGATGAGGCCATGTCCCAAGAGAGGACCAGCCTCCTGTTCCTGGAGGCATGTTATCATCACAGACTGTTAATGCTTAGATGGTTATGTGAAAGAAAAGTAACTTCTAGTAATTTGGGTCTCTGTTATAGCAGTTATATTTTTGTTCAAAATAATTCAAGAGATAAACTGAGCCCAAATATTTCTTTCTTCTATTTCAATAATATGCTAATTGAGCTCCTGCTTGGTAGAGGGACTGTGTGAATTGCTGGGATTCAGCAGTGACCAAGCTGATGCTCATTCCCATGGAACCAGATTCTGTAGGCAGCAATAGTCATAATGAAGAAGATGATGCCAACATTCATCAAAAGTGGATAGAGCATTGGCCTGCGGACTGAAGGGTCCCAGGTTCTATTCCGGTCAAGGGCATGTACCTCGGTTGAGGGCACATCCCTAGTGGGTAGTGTGCAGGAGGCAGCTAAATCGATGTTCCTCTCTCATTGATGTTTCTAACTCTCTATCCCACTAACTTCCTCTGTAAAAAATCAATAAAAAATATATTTTTAAAAAAAGTGTTCTCTGTGTCAGACACCACGCTAAGAACTTTTCATATTTTTTATGCAATCCTCACAACACCCCCTGACTTATTGCTACTATGGCTTCATTTTATAGATGAAGAATGAAGAGTTTAAGTAACTTGTCCAAAGCCCCATTGAGGAGAACAGCTGGGAGCAGGGTGGTGTCTGAAGCAACTGTGGGTGTAAGTAGGTAAGGTTTAGGTTACTAAATCAGTGTAGGATTTAGGCTTCATTTAACCCTTGCACTTTCAGGCCACTGCTGCCTTTTGAGGGTGGCTGACTTCTTAGCTCTTAAACCACACAGTTTTCTGTACAAAGCTGGCTGCCCCTCTACTTGCCAACTTCAACCACAACCCCAAACAGAACCATTATAAACATTTTATTTATTTTTAATGTTTTTTTGAAATAATTTCAGACTTAAAAAGTGTTGTAAGAATAGTACAAAGAATTTTTGTATGCCTTTCACCCAGATTCCCCAAATGTTAATATGTCACATAGCTACAGTAAAATTATAAAACAGAAAATTAACACTGATGCAATACTACTGTATAATCTAAACATGTACTCATATTTCTCCATCCACCTGATATTCTGTTTCTGACCCAGGATGTCTAGTGTAAGATTGGAGTCACTCAAGGAATTAGGCGGACACAGTGAACAAGCAGAAGGGAAGTTTTTTAGAGGAAATGGGGGAATGAAGCCAACTGAGGAAGGTTAGGACTCAGCCTCTGCTGTCCTTGGGGTTGAATTTTATGTGCCCAAACTGCAAGGGTTTGGAAGCTGAGAGATGTAGGTGTTCTAGTCTGATTAGATGGAGTTTGTTGTCTTTCAACCCCATTAGTGCTGGCCATTGAGGTTGTGGGCTGTAAGTGGCCATTATTATCATTGGCCTGCTGTCTTGCCCTTGGTGTGGCTGCCTCTAGTTGTGCTGGGTTGAGTGACCACTGGCTGTTCCACGAAATGAGGTTGGGGCCACTTTCTCATTCAGGACTTCGTAGTCCACATGAGCCAAATGTCCTCTCCTGGTCTGTTATTCCTGCCTTTTTTATATATATAATGGGAAGCACAGGGCGAGGTTTTCAGTCAGGAGAGAGGGATGTTGACGTGGTCTAGGCTACTTCTTGCTGAGAAGTAATGACAGACAATTCATTTTTATCCCACCTGTGCTCTCCTTGGGGAATACAAATGTCTGAATAGGGTTGTTCCATGGTATTTAAAGGTTGTTATCTGAATCTTTGGCATTTTCCCAAATAGAGAGAAATCCAGTTAAGGTTTCAACCCCATAAGGGGTTGAAAAGGGACAGGTGGATTGCCCTGTGTAGCCCCAGGATTGGTATTTTCACTGGACATTTGGCTTGGTTTGGAAGATTTTTAGTGTGAAGTCTCCTTTGGGGGCACACATGTAAAGAAGTGGAGGGTCAGTGAGGTCCTCCGGTGGTGGCAGTGTGGAGTTGTTTTCTGTTTCTGCAAGTTGGTAGGTGAGTTTTAATCTAGATAAGTTAATCCATGGGACTATGCTTACTAATTTAGCTGCAATCAGAGTGGTGAGGAGAATGAAGTGGGGGCCTGTCCATGATGGGGTTAGGAACTTGGGCTGTATGGTTTTCAAGAAGACATAATTCCCTGGGGAGTGGGTATTTGGTTTTCTCTGTGTGCCCTGAGGGAGTATTGCTTCTTCGTATTCCCTCAGAAGGGTGCATGTCTGTGTTAGTACTGGGAGATAGTCCCCATATAACGAAGTAGGAGGTGGTAGGTTACCCATTAATAGGGGCCTACCGCACATGAGCTCAAAAGTGCTGAGCATGTGTGGCTTATGGGGCATGGACGTGATGAGGGTCATAGGTAGCAATCTCAGCCAAAGAAGTTGTATCTGGTGGCTGAGCTTAGTGAGGTGTAGTTTGAGGATTCCATTCATTCGTTCAACCTTTCCTGATGACTAGGGCCTATCTGGTATGTGGAGCTGCCATTTAATCCCTAAGGATTGGGAAACCTGTTGAGTAATTTTAGAAATACAGGCAGGAACATTGTCAGATTGTAGTGATGTGGGGAGGCCAAATTGAGGAATGATACTTTGCAACAGCACTTTAGCCACCTGAGTGGCCTTTTCTGAAGATGTGGAGAAGGCCTCAACCCACCCTGTAAAGGTGTCAACAAATACTAATAAGTCTCTAAACTTCCTGATAGGTGGTAGGTTGTAAAGTCAATTTGCTAATCCTGTCCAGGGACTTGTCCCCTGATTTTGTGGAAGGGGTCTGGGGAGGGCCTAAGCTCTCCTTGTGGAGATGTGTTTTGACAGGTGGGGCAAGATCTGATTATGTCTAGTAGGTCAGAGTAAAGGGATGAATATAAGATGGTATGGGGATAGGCAGCCAGTTAAAGGCTTAGGTCCGATGTGAAATTGATTGTGGATATTTGTGAGAATTTCTCGAGTATGATGGAAGAACTATTTTATTCAGATAAAAACATCCCTCATTGAGGGAGGTCCAAAGTTGAGTGAGGTCTGCCTGTTCTTGAGTGTAATATGTTGGAGCCTGAGGAGGCATGGGAAAGGAGTTGAGAAAATATTATAGGTTCCTGTGCTTGTCTTTTAGCCTCGAAGTCTGTCTTATTGTTTCCCTCTGAGATTGAATCTTTGGTGGTTTGGTGTCCTCTATAATGGATGACCACCATTTGTGTGGGCAACTGGGCTGCTTGGAAGAATTTGATGAGTGTTTTATTAATGATTGGTGAGTTTTTTGAGGTGAGGTATCCTCTCTTTTTTCATATAGGAATATAAGAATGGATGATATGAAAGGCATATCTAGAGTCAATATAGATATTAGACTTGTGTATGGCAAGAGTAAGAGCTTGAGTAAGGGCAATTAACTCTTTTTGTTGTGAGGTAGTGCCAGGTAGAAGGGGGCCAGGTTTGATTACAGGCTGTAAGGAAACTATGGCATATCCAGCCTGTTTAGAGGAGTCCTTAAATGCACTGCCATCAATAAGGAAATCAATGGTGGGGGTAGTAAGAGAGTGTCTCTGATATTAGGGACAATTATGTCTAGGCAATTGTGTTGGGTGGATGTACTTGTCACCTTGCTGGGTTTGGAGTGCTGGGCCTGTGTGAGATTTGGACCTGCAGGTTAAGAAGTAGTTGTACATGTAGGGTTTGTAGTTAGGAGGAAGATATATTGGTGGTAGCTTGGTGGGTTAGTAAAGATTTAAGGTTATGGGGATAAAATACTCTGAGATTGGCATAGGGCACCAGTTTGAGTGTCTCTTGCATGAGTAGGGCTGTGGAACCTGAAGGCAGGGCAACTGAGGAAAGGGGAATCCAAGAACTTGGAGAGATAGGTAATGACCTATTGGTCAGGGCTGTAAATCTGTGCAAAGACTCCTAAGGTGAATCTATCCCGGGTGTCTGTGTGATGTATAAAGGGCTTCCTGGGATCAGGGAGGGCTAAGGATGGGGTGTGTGAGTGCAGTTTTTAATTTATTAAAGAAATATTTTATGACATTAGGATTGTCTATTGGCTCATGAAAGTTCTCTTAGGTGACTTTATATAGATCTTTGGCCATGGGCCTAAAGTTTGGGACCCAAGTGTGGAAGAAGTTGGCCAACCTTAGGAAGGAAAGGAGTTCCTGTTTGGTTTGTGGAAATGGCATGTTGAGAATAAGGTCCCACTGCTGTGAGGTAATGCTTTTTTCAGTGGGTGAGAAAGAGAGTCTTAAGTAGATAACCTGAAGTTTAGGGAATTGTCCCTTATCTTTAGAAACCTGATAATCCTTTTCTTGAAGAAAGTTGAGAAGATGTATGGTGTGTTATTATGAGAAGGCCTCCGAAGGGATACAGAGTAGGAGATAATCTATGTATTGTAGGAGGGTGCTAGGGGATAGATTTAGCTGTTGAAAATCAGAGGCTAGTTCTTGGCCAAAGAGGTGGGGACTATCTCGAAAACCCTGGGGGAGAACTCTCTAGGTTATTTGTCTAGTGATCTGAGTGATGGGATCAGTCCAGGTGAATACAAACAGAACCTGTGAGTTAGGACTGAGAAGGATGGTGAAGAAAGCATCCTTCAGATCTAACACCATGTAGTGGGTGGTGTTGGGTGGTATTTGAGAGAGTATAGAGTAAGGGTTGAGTACTACTGGGGTGATGGGTAGGTTGGCTTCATTGATTGCCCTAAGGTCCTGAACTAAGTGTAGGAGCCATTAGGTTTCTATACAGTGAGTATGGGAGTGTTGGCTGGGGGGATGCTGTCTCCCTGAACAGGATGGAGGAGAGAAGTCTGTCAATAATAGATGTGAGGCTGAGCAGAGCCTCAGGTGTTAGTGGATATTGAGCTTTGTTGGGAAATTGCCCTGGAGTTTTGAGTGTCACCGGGGTATGGTGAGAGGCTATGGAAGATGAGAGGTATCCCAAACCTGGGGGTTTGCTTGGGTCAGCCATAGAGGGAGAGAAGAGGTGGTAGGGGCAAAGAGTGTATCCACTATGGCAAGGAGCAGGACTGTTTAGGACTGTATGAAAGTGCTATTTTGGGCCCCAGGGATGAGGAGGGATGCACCTATTTTAGTTAAAATGTCCCATCCTAGCAAGGGCATGGGACAGGGTGGCAACATTAGGAAGGTATGTATGAAAGTCTGGTTGTCTAAATAGCAGGGTAAGGATGGGGTGCTAAGTGGGCGAGTACACTTACTGTCTATGTCTACAACAGAGATAGGGGAATGGAGGACGAGCCCTGAGTATTTAGGCAGGACTGAGTAAGTCACCCTCTGTGACTAAGATAAAAGAGATGGGCTTACCTGCCACTGTTAAGATTACCCTGGATTCTGCAGCGGTGATGTTTAGAGTCATGGCTGTGTGGGAACCTGGGTCCTGTCAACTATATGCTGCTAGGCCTAGGAGCTCAGAGACTGAGAATCTGGGAGGCGAATTTGCTTGTGTCTGTGGGGAAGATAATCCTGTTCCTTGGTTAGAGGCCATTGGACAGTCAACCTTCAAGTGTCCTGTCTGGTGACATAGAGGACAAGGTTTTGAAGGAGGTCTCAGCTGAGGACAGAACTTGCCCCAATGCCCCTCCTTGCTGCAGGTAAAGTTCCCACTCCAGTGGAGCCCTTGAATCTTTTACTGTGACCCTGTTTAGGCTGCCTTAATGCGGTGGCAAGAAGCAAATAGTGGGCATCATCTCTTTCCTTCTTGCAGGCTATCTCTCTTTCTCTTTCATTTGGACTTTCTGCCTGTTTCTTTGGTTCCTGTCTGTTATTAAAAACTTTAAAAGCAACCTGTACAAATTCTTGGTGGGGCTACTGGGTCCCTGTTCTAAATTTTTTAGTTTTTTTGCCAACTTGCCAGTACATATGACGTGCACTGGTAATTTAAAAATAAATGTTGACTCGGGCACGCACAATACATATAAAGCTCTCACTGGTGCCAATCACACGCGATGCAAGAATGTATCTCAGGACCAACTATTGGCACAACATACCTCTGAAGCCAAAAGAAAGCGACATCATTGACAGAATATGGTTTATTTATTAATCAATTTATATATTATTTCCATAATCATTTTACTATTTTTTTCATCTCTGACACTTCTATTATACAGAAAGGGTGACTAGTGACATTATAATATTTTGTATTTTAATTTTATAATACTATATTAGATAGACTATTTTGACATGTAATTTTTTGACATGTAATTGACATGTAATATAATTACTACACAAATCTTTTTCTAATTAATTTCCTTTCAATGTGCACGAATCCATGCACTGGGCCACTAGTATTGGTATATTTTACTGTGGCCTCCATGAGGCAGTTTAGAAAGGTGGCAGTATTTTTGTCTGGATTTTGGGTGATTTCTGAGACTTTGTCATAGTTGACAGCTTTAAATCCTGCCTTTCATAGTCCCTCTAAAAGATAAGTGAGGAAATGGGTCATCCTCTTCCTATGGGGGAAAGCTCCTGATAGTCCCAGCCTGGATTGGCTTCTGGAATTGCATTTGTGCCTTGCATTCCCCTAAATTCATCTGGATTTTCAGTGCACAATTTGTTGGTGTGAACTGTAGCAGCTGCCCTGATGTGATCCTTTTCCTCTGGAGTGGTTGTGGAGGTAAGATAACATAGACATCTTGATAAGTCAGACCATATGTTTTGAGTTAAGTATTAAAATTCTTTTGTAAATTTGGTTGGATCATCCGACCTAATCTCTTTTCTATTTGTGCGAGATCCGAGAAGGAAAATGAGACATAGGATATACAGACCCAAGGGGGAGGAAGCTTTGGTCTCAGGGGGAGGGGACCCCAGGATCAAGTATGGGGGGTGGTGGCATGGAGTTTTGAGTGGAAGTAACAGGCTCCATTGGTGCAGGGTCCGTAGAGGGCACAGGAGGATAGTGAATGGTTTGAGAAGGGGACTTAACAAGAAGTGGAGAAGTGAAAGGGGGAGCAGAGGGTGAGGTTGAGGAAGAAATAGAAGGCGAAGATGGACTTACATATAAAGGGGATTGGGGGAGAGTGGTCTGTGGGGTCAAAGGAAGAAGCATTATGTGTGTGGGGTGGTCATCACTGGTGTCATACTGATTACTAGAGGGGATTGTGCTTTAGGAGGTTTTTCTTTGAGAAGTAGGATCTGAAAAGAGGTAATGGACTGACAAAGGGAAAGATGAGACCAAAGTGTCCAGAAAGCCTGGACATATGAAACTTCAGACCACTTGATGTTATGCTGAATTATTGAGCTCAGTTAGGATCTGAAAATCAAAAGTGCTGTTTTCCCCTGGCTCATTTGATTCAATGGTTAGGGCCTTGGCCTGCAGACTGAAGGGTTCCAGGTTTGATTTCAGTCAAGAACACATGCCTGGGTTGCGGGCTCAATCCCCAGTAAGTGGTGTCAGGGGGCAGCCGATCAATGATTCTCTCTCATCATTGATGTTTCTATCTATATCTTCTCCCTTCCTCTCTCTGAAATCAATTTTAAAAATAAAATTGTGATCAAAATTGAAAATTAAAAAAATAAAGTGCCGTTTTCCAGCCATTGGCTCTGATTAGTTAAAGGATATTGTGGCCAGGCCATGTTGGAATAAAAAAGAAGTCTTTTGGTTTGATTTCTCCCTCTAGACCAGCGGTTCTCAACCTGTGGGTCACAACCCGTTTGGGGGTCGAACGACCTTTTCACAGGGGTCACCTAAATACATCCTGCGTATCAGATATTTACATTATGATTCATAACAGTAGCAAAATTACAGTTATGAAGTAGCAACAAAAATAATTTTATGGTTGGGGGCCACCACAACATGAGGAACTGTATTAAAGGGTTGCGGCATTAGAAAGGTTGAGAACTACTGCTATAGGCGAAGCTTGGAGAGGCTACAGACCAGGCATCAAAGGGAAGTGATTTTCAGGGAAGTGACTGTGAAGTACCCATGGGAGTGTAGGAGATGAGACTAAAGAAATGAGGGTGAGAGGGGTTAGACTAATGACCACGACCCAAGGAATCCAGTCGGTGAGACAGGAGTCCCCATGTAGCCAGAAAGGATTCGGTATGGGTGGATGGACTTGCCAAAGGCGTCCCAAAGAAGAGAGGCCACCAAGAAAGAAATAGTGGAGAGTTTCAACTGAGTGCCCAGTTTTGGAGGCCGAAAGTGGGGCCTGAGTGGCCCAAAAAGGGAAACTCTCAGAGAGAATATGATTGAGAGTCAAAGACTCACCGGGCAAATGAGTGTCTGCTGTTGGGTGAAAGTGTAGTGTAGATCATCAGAGTGGCCCTTGAGAACAAAGGAAAAGTTCAAATAAGCAGGAGAGGAGGAAAGATTATCCCAGCCTGATTTCTATTAGGCTTCAAGAGGTTAGTAGGAAGGTGACTCAGGGTCCCAGCAGGGGCAGAAAAGAGTTCCCCCAGGGACTAATCTAGGGTTATGGTGACACTCAAAGTAAGATAGAATAAGAATAACTAGGGAGAGGAGAAGAATGAGTACCCAGAAGTACCAGAGCATGTTAGGAGACTCAGGATGGGGATGGAGTGGGGTGGGGCAGGAATTCAGCTATGCACAGGACATGGCTGAGGGTCTCCCATCCTCAGGACATGAGGAGGAACACAGGAGCCAGACTTTCATGGTCTGCCTGAGATCCAAGTGTCTGGTTTCCCAAAGGAAAAGAGGAAACCTTGGTGCAGTTTCAGGAAAGGGGAACTTTGCTCCCATAAAGAGTAAGGGAGTGGTACGGTTTCAAAGAAAGAGAGGGAGGGAAAATAAAAGGGGAAGGAAGATTAAAAATGGCGGCATTATAGGAAGACGTATCCAGTACCTTGTCCGGAAACAGATAGGGTGAACAGCTGAAACGAGTGGCATCTAGCCCGAATTGGCAGTGGAGATCGAGCTGGGCGTCAGCCTGCAGCCAGGTAAGGCAGAGGTCTCCTGAGAGAGGTAAATTCAAGGCTTTGGGAAAGATATTCTGCCAGACCTTAGCCCTGAGGATCAGAAAGTCTCCACACGGCACTGGTGCCAGCACAGGCACCCAGCCACATCTCCTGAGACCGGCGCAGTGGAAAGAGGGTCTGTGGAACTGCTGGTCAGCAGGGGATTCTAGATCCAGCTTCACAATCAAGAAAGGGCTGGGGTGTCCCGGCAGAAGTGTGCCTCCTTCAAAGTGGATTCTACATCTGGGTCCACAGTCATTAAAAACTGAAGTATGCCTGCAGGAGAGGTGCGCGCGTGTATGGCCGCAGCCTCTCCTGCCTCTGTGGCCTGTGCCTTTCTGCACCGAGCCCTGTGCATAGGACCTTTTGGATACAGACACTTACCCATGGCTGGAGTGTGGGAGAAGATGCTGAGTTGTGGAATATGGAGAGAGAGGGGGTCCAGGAGAGGTGGCAGCAAGTTTGATGCTGACTCATGCCTCAGCCTGAGACCTGGGCAGCCATTGTGCCCTGAAGAGACAACCCCTCCCTCTAGTATCCAGGCAAATAATTCAGCCACACCCAGATTCCACCCTGAACTGTAAAAAGAATTTTTTTTTTAAAAAAACCTAAGAAGTCCCTGAGACTCCAAAGAGACTGGCCTAAAGAGAGACTTTTGATCCAGCAATCCGATTTTGAGAAACACAACAGTACAGAAGACTGGATCTTAAGCCAGCCAAAGGAACATTTTACTTCTTCATTTTTATTAATTAATTTATTTTTATTATTATTACTTTGTTACCTTTCCTTTTTTTCTTTTTTCTTTGTTTTCTTGTTTGTGTTTGTTGCTTTATTTTCTAATTCTCTTTACTTTGTTTTTTCCATCACTCTATTTTATTTTATTATTATTTTTTGCTATTTTTATACCATTTTTGAAATCAATTTTTTTTGTAAATTTTATTCTTTTCTTTCATTCTCTTTCCTCTTATCCACCCATCCCTTTTCTAATTCCTCTATACTGAACTGAAATCCTTCCCATATTCCTCCAATTCTTAACCTTATCTTCTATATATAAGCTCAGCATCTACAGATTCAGCTACCATCCTATCTGCTGAGGTTGGTCACTTATAGTGGGGTTATTATTGTTGTGAGTATATTCGTGCTTTGGTCCCTTTGTGAAAAGTCTTGTCGAGGTGAATTTTATCCAGTCAGGCCAAGTGCTAGAGAGTGAATCTCATAACCAGACACCTGTAGAGGAAACTCCATCCACGAATGGGTCAATAATACCCCAGACCCAACTACAAAGGCAGGAAGAAAATGTCAGTGAGGGAGAGAGCGCAAGTCAGTGAGGGACCAAAAGAGGAGTGTGTGGTCATGTGGAATGTATGTGTATATATGTGAATGAGGCACAGATAGATCCTGCAATGGCCTGGCTAAAAGGGCTTCCTTAACTAGGCAGCCTCTGTTACCACTGTAAACAGTTCCAGGAGGCCAGCCCATCCTCGCAGGCTTAGCATTTTTAAGGGGAGAGGTGCTGTAACTGGGAGCCAGACTTCACCCCTGCCAGGGACCTGCTACTTCAGCTGTGGTCCCACAGTCAACTAGTCTCCAGCCACCCTGGGCACAGGCTCCTATGAGTTCTGAAGTGTACTCTCCTCTGACCGGCCCAACACCTTAGCCCAAGGCACTGCAACCACACAAGCAGCAGACACGTGAGCATCCCACCCCTGTCCAAGGAGCAGCAGCTCTATGACCAGCCTTCCCCAGGCCTAAGAGCAGAAGCCTCATGTGGCAGCCCCCTGTCCAGGGATCAGCAGCTGTGTGAGTGGCCTGTTCCCCAGTCTTAGGAGCAGCATCCATGTGAGCAGCCTCACCTCTGTCTGAGGAGTAATCCCACACTAATCCAAGGAGCATCAGCCAAAAGCAGTCTGCACCTGTCCGACAAGCAGCAGCTGGCTACAGCCTCACAAGCAACCTGCTCAATCTAAGAAAAACAGCAGTGTGCAGCCAGTCTAGATCCAAGGAGCAGCAGCTATGTGATCAGCCCACCTCTGTCCAAGGAATAGCAGTTGTGTGGCAGGTTCCATTACCAGCCAGAGACACCACTCCTGCTAAGAGCACCCACCAGAGGAGCCACTGTCATCTGAGGAGCACCCACCTTGAGGAGCAACTGCAGCCCGAGTAACCACCACCACCCAAGGGGCAGCCCCTGCATGACTCGACATCTAGATCAGTTGGTGAGACCAAAAATGGGTAGACAAAGAAACCCACAAAGAAAAGGAAGAGTCACCAGAAAAGCAGCTAAGTGAAATACAGGCATGCAATATGTCAGAAAAAGAATTCAGAAAAAGATCCTAGAATGCATAAACTGGATGGAGGAAAAAATCAACAACTTATGTAAGAATCAAGAAGAAATGGATGAAAAAATCAATATCTTATGCAAGAATCAAGAAGATTTGAAGTATGATATAGCTTCCATAAAGAACACTGTGGAAAGTTTCAACAGTAGAAGGGGAGGACCTAATTAGCGAATTAGAAGATAGAGAAGGAAAACAAACCCAAACTGAACTGCAATTAGAGAAAAAAATCAAAAGGCAAGAGGAGAGCCTAAGGGAGCTATGGGACAACATGAAACGAAGCAACAAAAAAATAATAGGGGTGCCAGAACAACAAGAAGGGGAACAAGGATTAGAAAGCGTATTAAAAGCAATAATCTCAGAAAACTTCCCTGAAGTGGGGAAGAAAAAAGTCACACAAGCACAGAGAGTCCCAAATAAGATGAATCCAAAAAGATCCACACCAAGACACATCATAATTACCATGACAAATATTTAGGACAAAGAGAGAATCTTAAAGGCTGCAAGACAGAGACAGAAAATTACATACAAGGGAGCTCCCATTAGATTATCAAATGATTTCTCAACAGAAACACATCAGGCCAGAAGAGAATGGATGGAAATTTACAAAGTGATGCAAAGCAAGGGACTGAATCCAAGATTATTCTGTCCAGCATGGCTATCATTCAAAATTGAAGGGGAAATAAGAAGCTTCACAGACAAAAAAGGCTAAGGGAGTTTATCACCACAAAGCCAGCAATGCAAGAAATGCTAAAGGGACTTGAGTGAAAGATGAAATAAAAAGGTAAGGAAGATCACAGGCACAAAAAATAAAATGGCTACAAATAAGTACCTTTCAATAATAACTTTAAATGTAAATGGACCAAATGCTCCAATCAAAAGACACCAAGTGGCTGAATAGATAAAAATCATGACCCATATATTTGCTGTTTAAAAGAGACTCACCTCAGAATAAGGGACTCACACAGACTAAAAGTGAAGGGATGGAAAAATATCTTTCAGGAAAATGGAAATGAAAAAAAGCTGGGGTAGCTATACTTATTTCAGACAAAATAGACTTCAAAGTGAAGGCCATAACAAGAGATAAGGAAGGCCATTTCATAATACTAAAGGGATCAATACAAAAAGAGGACATAAACCTGATAAACATACATGCATCCAATTCAGGAGCATGCAAATACATAAAAAAAACTCCTGGAAGATATCAAGGGAGAGATAGACAACAATACAATCATAGTAAGAGACTTTAATACACCTCTGACATCACTGGATAAATCCTCTAGACAAAAAATCAGCAAAGACATGACAATACTAAATGACTCACTAAATCAGATGGACTTAATTGACATCTTCAGAATATTTCAAGTCAAAGCCATGGAATATACATTCTTCTCAAGGGCACATGGGACATTTTCAAAAATAGACCACATATTGGGTCACAAGCAAAGTCTCCTCAAATTCAGAAGATTGAAAACATATCAAGCATCTTGTCAGATCACAATGGCATAATATTAGAAATAAACTGCAACAAAAACAATCCAAAACATTCAAACTCTTGGAAGCTGAATAGCATATTATGAAATATTGCTTGGGTTACCCATGAAATCAAAGAAGAAATTAAAAACATCCTGGAAACTAATGACAATGAAAACACAACAATCCAAAACCTATGGGACACAATGAAAGCAATTATGAGAGGGAAATTTATAGCTTTGCAGGCCTACCTCAAAAACAATAAAAATGGTAGTAAATCATCTAACTTTACAACTCAAAGAATTAGAAAGAGAGCAACAAGAAAATCCCAGAATGAGCAGAAGGAAGGAGATAATAAAGATTAGAGCAGAGATCAACGACATAGAGACAAAAAAACCAATACAAGAGATTAATGAAACCAAGAGCTGTTTCTTTGAAAGGATAAACAAGATTGATGAACCTCTAGCCAGGCTCACCAAGAAGCAAAGAGAGAGGACGCAAATAAACCAAATGAGAAATGATAAAGGCAAAATAACAACAGACCCCACAGAAATACAAATGATTGTTAAAAATTACTGTGAACAACTTTACTCCAACAATCTAGACAACCTCGAGGAAATGGACATATTTATAAAAAAATACAACATTCCAAAACTCAATCAGGAAGAATCTAAAAATCTTAATAGATCAATAACTATGGAAGAAATTGAAGCAGTAATCAAAAAGCTTCCAGCAAATAAAAGCTCGGGGCCAGACGGCTTCACAGGGGAATTTTACCAAACATTCAAGGAAGAACTAAAACCTGTCCTCTTGAGGCTACTCCTAAAAATTCAAGAGGAAGGAACACTTTCAAGCATATTCTATGAAGCCAGCATTACCCTAATACCAAAACCAGATAAAGACAACACAATGAAAGAGAATTACAGGCCAATATCCCTCATGAACATAGATGCCAAAATCCTAAACAAAATCCTAGCAAATAGGATCCAACAGTACATCAGAAAGATCATACACTATGACCAAGTAGGACTTATTCCAGGGATGCAAGGATGGTACAATATCCGCAAATCAATAAATGTGATACATCACATAAGCAAATTGAGAGATAAAGACCACATAGTCATATCAATTGATGCAGAAAAAGCATTTAACAAAAGCTAACACCCATTTTTGATAAAAACTCAGCAAGGTGGGAATAGAAGGATCATAGCTCAAAATAATAAAATCCATATATGACAAACACACAGCCAATATCATACTCAATGGGCAAAAACTAAAACCATTTCCCATTAGAACAGGAACAAGACAGGGATGTCCACTCTTACCACTCCTGTTTGACATAGTACTAGAAGTATTATCCATCACGATTAGACAAGAAGAAGAAATAAAAGGCTTCCAAATTGGAAAAGAAGTAAAACTGTCCTTATTTGCAGATAACATGATATTGTACATAAAAAACCTTAAAGACTCTGTTAAAAAACTATTAGACTGAATAAATGAATTCAGCAATGTAGCAGGATACAAAATTAATGCTAAGAAATCTATGGCATTTCTATACACCAATAGTGACCTTATAGAAAGAGAGACTAAAAAAGCAATACCATTTATCATCACACTACCAAAATTAAGATACCTAGGAATAAACTTAACTAAAGAGGTAAAAGACCTCTCCTCGAAAACTACAGAATGTTGAATAAAGTGATAGAGGAAGACATAAACAGATGAAAGAACATACCATGTTCATGGATTGATAGAATCAACATCATTAAAATATCCATACTACCCAAAGCATTCTATAAATTCAATGCACTTCCCATAAAATACCAACGGCATATTTCACAGACCTAGAACGAACTTTCCAAAAATTCATCTGGAATAAAAAAAATCCCGAATAGCTGCAGCGATCCTGAGAAAGAACAAAGTAGGTGCGATCTCCATAACAGATATCAAGCTATATTACAAAGCCACAGTGCTCAAAACTGCCTGGTACTGGCACAAGGACAGACATATAGATCAATGAAATAGAATAGGGAACCTAGAAATCGACCCAAACCAATATTCTCAATTAATATTTGACAAAGGAGGCAAGAACATACAATGGAGTCAAGATAGTTTCTTCAATAAATGGTGTTGGGAAAATTGGACAGAAAAATATGCAAAAAAATGAGACTAGACCATCAACTATCACCATCCACAAAAATAAACTCAAAATGGGTAAAGGACTTAAATGTAAGACAGGAAACCATAAAAATTCTAGAGGAATTTAAAGGCAACAAAATTTCAGACACATGCCGAAGCAATTTTTTCACCGATACAGCTCCTAGGGCATTGGAAACTAAAGAGAAGATAAACAAATGGGACTACATCAAAATAAAAAACTTCTTCACAGCAAAAAAAACCATCAACAAAACAAGCAAACCCACTACATGGGAGAACATATTTGCCAATGTTATCACCTATAAGGGTTTAGTCTCCAACATTTACAGGGAACTCATACAACTTAACCAAAGGAAGATAAACAATCCAATCAAAAAATGGGCAAAGGACCTAAGTAGACACTTTTCAAAAGAGGATATTCAGAAGGCCAAGAGACATATGAAAACATGCTCAAACTCACTACTCATCTGAAAGATGCAAATCAAAACAACAATTAGGTATCATCTCACACCTGTCAGAATGGCTATCATCAACAAATCAACAAAGGACAAGTGCTGGAGAGGATGAGGAGAAAAAGGAACTCTCCTGCACTGCTGGTGGGAATGCAGACTGGTGCAGCCACTATGGAGGACAGTATGGAGTTTCCTCAAAAAATTAAAAATTGAACTCCCATTTGACCCTGTGATCCCACTTCTGGGAATATATCCTAAGAAGCCAGAAACACCAATCATAAAGGATATATGTACCCCTATGTTCATAGCAGCACAATTTACCATAGCTAAGATTTGGAAGCAGCCTAAGTGCCCATCAGCAGGTGAATGGATTAGAAAACTGTGGTACATCTACACAATGGAATACTATGCTGCTGTAAAAAAGAAGGAATTCTTACCATTTTTAGCAGCATGGATGGAACTGGAGAGCATTATGCTAAGTAAAATTAGCAAGTCAATGAAAGAAAAATACCACATAAGCTCATTTATTTATGGATAACAAAGACCATTACAAATTGATAAACATAAACAGATACTGAGGCAGAACAGCATTGAACAGACTGTCAAACTACAGCTGGAAGGCTTGAGAGGGTCATGGGTGAGTTAAAAGATCAACTGAAGGATTTGTATGCATGCATATGAGCATAATCAATGAACACAAGACACTGGGGGATAAGGGAGGAGGGGGGAAGGTCAAGGGAAAGAATGGAGACTTATTTAACATTCTTTGTAATACTTTAAGCAATAAAACAAAATTTGAAAAAATAAAAAATAAAAAAAAGAAAAGGGGAAGATGGGGGCTATAGCCATTATTCTCCTAAACCCTGAATGAATCCTTGGTTTGAGAGTGATCAGAGCCTGTTCAGAGGCCACCCAGAGGGGTGAGAGCATGGGCCCCGCCCAGTTGTCTGATCCCGGGTTTCGGCACCAATATGTAAGATTGGAATAGCTCAAGAAATTAGCCAGACACAGTGAGCAAGCAGAAGGGAAGTTTATTAGAGGGAATGGGGGAATGGAGTCATCTGAGGAAGGTTAGGACTCAACCCCTGCTGTCTCTGGGTTGAATTTTATGCGCCAAAATTGCCAGGGGTGGAGACTGATGAATGTTCTAGTCTGATTAGATGGAGTTCATTGTTCTTCAACCCCATTAGTGCTAGCCATTGAGGTTGTGGCCTGTAAGTGACCATTGTTCTCGGTGGGGTTTGCCTCCTGTTGTGCTGGATAGGGTGACCACAGGCTGTTCCACAAAAAGAGGCTGGGGCCACTTTCTCATTCAGGACTTTGTAGTCCACCTTAGCCAAATGTCCTCTGCTGACCTGTCATCTAGGACAATATGCTGCATTTAGTTGTTATGCCTGCTATTTCCTTTACTCTGTGACACCTTGCTCCTCAGCCTGTCTTTTATGAGCTTAATGTTTTTGAAGAATACTGGCCAGTTACTTTGTGGAATGCCCCATAATTGGATTGGTTCAGGATTCCATGGAGGTTATGTGACTTTGACAAGAACAGCACAAAATCAACATTGTTCTTGGTGCAGCTCCTTGGAGGCACTCCAGGTTGCATGTTCCACAGCTGGAGATAAGAACTTCGACAACTTGGTTATGGCAGTATCAGACAAGTTTCTCCACTTGAAAGTTACTATTTTCCCCTTTGTAATGGTAAGTATTTTATAGAGAGATACTCTGAGACTTGGTAAATATTGCGTCTCTCAGACTTATGCCCATTAATTTTAGTACCTTGATAATTCTTGCTTGGAACAATTATTACTGTGGTATTTGCCAAATGGTAATTCTCTGTTTCCATCATGCCTTCTACGTTTATTAATTAGAATTATGTTTCAAGAAAGAGCCGTCCTTCTTTCTCATTTGTTTATTCAATTATTTATATCTGGATAGATTAATGGATTTTTATTTTATTCTATGAGCAATGACCTATTACTATAATTATTTTATTGCTGAAATTGTCTTAGATTTGGCCAGTTGGTTTCTGTGTCATTTAATACATCCTTGTCATTTTTTTTGGTATTGCTTACTTTTTGGCACCATAGTAAGATGGTCCAAGCTTATATTTTCTTTTCTTTTCTTCTCTTTTCTTTTCTTTTTTTTCTTTCTTTTTGTTAATCCTCACCCAAGGATATTTTTCCATTGATTTTTAGAGTAAGTGGAAAGGAGGGAAGAAGGGAGAGAGACAGAGAGAAACAAGGATGTGAGAGAGACACACTGATTGCTTGCCTCCTGCATGTTCCCCAACTGGGGGTGGGGATGGAACCTATGGCCTAGGTATGTGCCCTTGACCGGGAATTGAACCCACGGCCCTTTATAGCGCTTTATCCACCCTAACCACTGAGAACACTGGCCAGGGCCAAGTTTTTCTTTTATTTTCTTTCTCTGGCCTGAAGTCAATCAATTCTCAAAGGAACCATGACTCCTTGTGTTGGAGGATGGTGTTTGAAACTGTATTTGGGTGCTAAGCTGGTCATCAGCCAGAGCAACTGTGAGCCTTCACATAGTGCTCTCAGCTGTGTGTTGCCACTTTTCATTCTTTCCTGCTTAGTTACTTCTTTCTTATTACATCTGATGTGTCAGGATATATGCTGCTGTTGTAATAACTACAGAGATATCAGTGTATATATTTATTTTTATTTGCTATGCTTCAACAAATATTTGCAGAATACTTACTGTTCTGACAATTCATTTTTTTACCATAAGACCAAACTTTATTCTATAGCTGAAAAGAGAACAGATTATGGATACTCTAACTCTGATTGTATACTCATATTTTTTGTTGTAGACTATGTTTAATTTCTTACTGGCTATTTGACTCAGCCCAATTGGTCAAGCTACAGATCAATTTAGTGGAGCAAAAATCAGCTTGACTAGTTGTTTGGCATTTTTAGATACTATTTAACTAACTACTATTTTCATTTTTTAAAAGATAGTACTATTGTGTAGATACAACTTTAGTAGAAATTCAGTTTCCCAGATTTAAATGCATTTGCCAAGATGGTTGAAACATATCAAATCTTAGCATATCTGATACTCTGGAACTCCCATTTCCCTAAAGGATATTGTAGAGTTATATGCATAGTCAACAGGTAATTTATAAACTCCAAGGCCAAATTTCATATTGCAAAAGCTAATCTGCTCTGTTTTGGTGAAGAATGTCTTTATTTCATTTTCTATGGTTTCCTTATCAAATTCACTATATCTATCAAATAGGACTGCAGTGAGGAAATCTTGAAATACAATTCAATCATGTTGATTTAGCCAACAATTTCCTACATGGGTAATGCAGTTAGATCAATCATATAAATCAAAACACCTAATTCTTATATTGAAAGTCAAAGAATTTTCTACATTGTATTTGATGTATTTGATAGCAAATGATATATTTGGAAGGAATTCAAGAGAAAAATGAGGAGGAATTTTATATATATAAAGAGCCAGGGGCCATCAGAACTGAACAGACGACCAAACGGATGAACAAATATGCTGAATGGAGCAACCAGGCCAGCAGGATGGCTAGTGAGGGACGACCAAATGACCAAGCAGCAGGCTGAGTGGGGTGACCAGGCTGGCAGGGAGGTTAGTGAGGAATGACCAAATGACTGAACAACAGGCTGTGTGGGGCAACCAGAGTGGCTGGGGGGGGGGCAGTGAGGGGTGACAAGTC